>CM061921.1:267355458-267495807 GCA_031002005.1 Vandiemenella viatica
TCTCATAATGGATTCTTCCTGCGTAAAATTTTCGGAAGTAAAATAGTCCCCCAATCGGATCTCTGTGTGAGAAATGTTATGGGAGAAGTCATCAGAATGGATAGACATTCTACGAGTCGGAGCGTGGAATGTTGGAAGTCTGAATGGGGCAGGTTGATTAGAAAACTTGAAAATGGAGATGGAAGGACTTAGGTTGGATGTCATTGGGATTAGTGAGATTCAGTCGAAGGACGCAAAGGATTTCTGGTCTGGGTAACACAAAGTAGTTACCATACAAGCCGTCAGTGGAGTTACTGGTGTAGGATTTATAATGAACAAGGGAAATGGAAGAGTTATTATGAACAGTTTAGTGACAGGATTATTTTGATGAGAGTGGAAACTATGCCTTCTCCAACCACGTTAGAAGAAGTTTCTCTGCCAACGTCACAGGATTAAGAAATATAGAAAATTTATTATAAAATTTCTAATAGTCATGTGTGATTGGAATGCGATAGTGGTAGAAGGAAAATGGGGGATTACTGTGTGAAGTTTTGCTTGAGGAGAAAGAAATGAACGAGGAAGCAGGCTGTTGGAATTTTGTGAAAAATATAAACTCATCGTGACGAACACAATATATAAGAATAATGCCCGAAGGATATACACCTGGAAAGGTCCAGGGGATACAGGTAGATATCAGGTATATTATATCATGGTTAAACAGCGATTGAGGTATCAAGCTCTAGATTGTAAAGCATACCCAGGAGATGACATACACTAATCACAATCTGATAGTTATGAAGTGAAGGCTGAAATTCAATAGAATAAAGAAGTAATACAAGCAGAACAGACTTGAAGTGAACAAATTAAAGCAATCTGATACGAGAGAGAAATTTACGGAGATGTTAGATGTGGGTCTAAGAAATAACTCTAGAAGGAGTTCAGCTGAGGAAGAATGGAATACATTAAAGGGAGAAACACTCAAAGCTTGTAAAGAAACGTTAGGCTTTAGGAGACAAGCCACCGGAAAACCTTGGATCAAAGAAGAAATTTTTAAGTTAATGGATCAGAGGAGAAGGCATAAAAATGTTCAGGATGAAGCAGGACGAGAGCAGTACAGGAAATGCAAGAAGGCAAACGAAAATTGCGATGAAGTAGAAAAGGAAAGGGTCGTACGAAAAGTAGATGTGGCCCATAGGAAGATCAAACAAATTGAAAATGTATGAACTTTAAATCTGCCGTTGGGAAACTCTTTTAAGCTCAGAAGATAGAGCTAACCGATGGAAGGAATGCATAGAGAAACTGTATGAGGAGCATGATTTGAACTTCAGTGAACTGAAAAAGAAGGCGATGTCGACATTGGTGGAGTAGGAGGTTCGGTTTTAAGGACAGAATTTGACAGAGGTTTGAAAGATTTGAAATAAATTAAGGCAATTCCTGCAGAACTTCTAAAATCGCTAGGAGATGAAGGAATACAAAGATTATTCAAACTGATATGAAGCATTATGAAACAGAAGAAATTCCAATTGATTTTAATAAAAGTATCATGTTCACACTTGCACAGAAAACACAAGTAAACAAATATGAGAATTATCGCACTATAAGTCTAACATCACATGCTTCAAAATTACTGATCGGGATAATACACAGAAGAATAGAAAGGATAGTATAGTAGAAGAGATAATAGATGACTAACAGATTGGTTTTAGGAAAAACTTCGGGTAAAGAGAAGCAATTCTGGCTTTAAGATTAACATTTGAAGGGTGGGTCAAGAAAAACAAAGATACTTGTACGGCGTTTGGGGCAATATGTTCAAATTTTAAATAAATCATGTCTAAAATACCGTGATAGAATAATACTTTATAATCTATAGAAGTATCAAGTGCCTAAAATAAAAGTAGAGAACCAAGAGAGACATGCATCAGTTAAAAAGAGTGTGTAACATAGCAGCTCTAACAAACAAGTAAAATTATATATTCATACTCATAAAGGCCATAATATTGGCAAATTAATAGTTAAAAGAATTTATAAAAAAGAATAGCAAGTTTAATAAATATTGTTTGCTCAGAGATGCTTGAAAGGATATATGATCTCTGGAAAAAGTAGAAGTTAGGAGCTTGTATTGTCTCAAGTTAAGAGAATTGTTGTTAGAAGTGGAGAGAAAATCAGGATAATTGAGCAGAGAAGTTTGAAAATAATAGTTGCGGAGAAAAAAATTGATAGATCTTGAGTAGAAAAGAACCTGCTAATCTTTCGGAGCGAACTCAATGCAAAAAGTACTCCAGACACGGTCAAATGTTGGTATGAGAGGATTTTTGGACATAGCAAACAAAAGGAAATAAACTGATCAAGATTATAAATCAAAATACAGTCTACAATTATATTTATTTAATTAAATAGATCGCTTTCATATATATTATATGCGGCAGGTGTGGTACAAGATTGTATTCTATACCCATTAATATTCAAGTTGTATGTAAAGGAAGCACTAAAGGAAGTAAATGAAACATTTGTAGGTGACATAAGTGTTCACTGAAAATAAAATCAGCATGTTACGATTTGCTGATGACATTGTCCTGTTAGCAGAACAGACTGGTGATATTTAGAAATCACTGAATGGTGTGAACAAAATACTGAAGGAATATTTTGGACTAAAAATAATCCAAAGCAAGACAAAAGTGATAGCATATAGTAGAAATGATAGCAATAATAGTAGATTAAACATAAAATAAGTTCAGATGAGATAAGTGAATGAATTCAGCGACTTAGGAAGTAAAATTGAAACTGATGGCTGAAGCAAGAATGATGTTAACAGCAGAATAGCACTAGCAAAAAGAGCCCTCATAAAATATACAAATCTCTTAGTTTCAAATATTGATCTAGGACTCAGAAGGAAATTTTTAAAACACTGCGTGTGGAGCACACTATTTAATGGTAACGAAATGAAGGAGTTTTGGAAATGATGGGTAAGAAAGGTAGTTTGTTGAAGTGTCTTACACATAGAAGACACAGGATGGTGGATCACATTTTAAGGCATCCGGGATTGGTTAATTTGTTAGTGGAGGGAACAGTCGAAGGTAAGAACTGTAGAGGTAGACAAAGATTAGATTATATGAAGCAGATAATTGATGATGTAAGTTGTATAGGATATGTTGAGAGGTTAGCGCAAGATAGGAAGGGATAGAGGATTGAATCAAACCATTCCAGATAATGATGACAGCAAAAAAAAAAATTTCTTCTATACGTAATCACGATATGCAGCCCTTCAAAACAGACTTGGTAGTGAAAAGGTATTAACGCAGAATATTTTTAAACATTTAAAAAAATCAAGGAATATTTATAGCAGATAGCTCAGTATACACAAATACAATCAAATGCCACAACTCTGGTTTATATCAATTGGAATGTCCAAAATATAATGCAATATACATTGGCTAAACAAGAAGGCAGTTACAGACGTGATATATAGAACATTGAAGAGCACTGAAAAATAGAAAACAGTCTACTTTTGTTGTTTATACAATGACCTGAAACATAAACAGAGACATGAGAATTCTAAGTGAGCTACATCAAACACAACATTTCAACTTCACAAGAAAACTATCAAATACAATATTCAACAGCCATAGGAAAACATTTACTCAACCAACACGGAAACCAAACGAATCAAACTTTTTTCAAATTAACAAACACAAAAAAACAGACAAAACATCACAAAATACACAATTTCCAAACTCAGCAAACCATAAGTTAATATTTTCAAACATTCATTCAGTTGCAATGGAGAACATCACTTCCCTTGGAAATTTATTATATTCAAATCCCTTACAAAAAAAAATTCCTACTCCCTTAAGCATGGTATCGAGTGCCAGTATGGTTTTCTTTTCCTTTCTTTGCACCACTTATAATATTCAGACCAATATCTTTCCTAACCTCATCACCAACTTACTCCTTTGTACACTCCTAGCAACTCTTGATTCTCCTTTTGTCTTCCAACGACTTCCAATCATGACTGGGTATTGCGGTAATTTTCGCATGCAAATCTAGCTGTCCTTCGTTGCACGCCCTCCAACTTCTGAATTTGATACACAAAATGTAGGTCCCAAATTACACCAACGTATTTACGCAATGGTCTGACCAAAGTTGTGTAACCCAGTCTTCTCACTTCTCTGGGGCATCCCCTCATAACCGTCTCCATTAAATGAAGGGTTCTGTAACATTTTCTTACATCCTGCCGAATGATTCCTGCCCAGTAGAGTTTATTATCAAATATTATGTCAAGATGTTTACACTTTAAATCTTCAACAAGCACTTCCTTCCACTGCCTGTGATCATAAACAACTATTTACCTTTTTATCCGTGTATCTAAAAAGCATATGGAAGAAATGCAAGCATTTCCGACTGCAAACTTCAATCTTCCCTGTAACAACGCACAATCAAGAAAACATCCCTAAAAAAACGAACAGTTACGCGCACGAGTAATTTGCTTCCAATTATTCTAAAAATGAAATAAAATTGTGCAACATAAAAAGTGACTTGATCAGTGAAGACATAAGTAATTAACTGCCTCGAAATACTTTAATCAAGTACAACATTGGAAGTGGCATACTGTGAAAGCACAGGTGGTCAACTACCACATTCCAAAATAGAAATGTAATTCTAAGTCCACTATAATACCTATTTGTAATCGCGATAACATTCAAAAAAATCCGTAGATACAAAATTTAGAAACTGCAAGCGTATTATGACAACGATTGGATGGCTGAAGATATCTTAATGAGTATTTTTTTTTTTACTTATGGCTTTATGCCTCGTCGACGTCGAGTTCATTAGAGGCGGGATGGGATTGGGGACAGGGAACGGGAAGGAATTCGGCCATGGCCTTTTGAAGGAAGTATCCCAGCATTCGCCTGGAGTGATTTGGGAATACCATGGAAAACCCAAATCTGGGGATTCGAACCCGCGCCGTCCCGAATGCGAGGCCAGAACGTTAACCACTCCACTACGCTTGGTGACCTCGATGAGAAACGGGTCATAAATAAACAAAAAATTCCAATAGCAGTATTGGCGTATTTTTTATTAAATAATAATTTATTATTTCAACAAGCAACTGCAGAAGAAATGGACTAAAATAATTATATAATTCTCGGATATGTACATCTTCGACTAGGTCAATGTTTTTGGATTTGACTTCATTGGCAAACATATATATTTACTTATGCTCCAGAAATGCTTTGGCCATACACAAATGTGGGTCGTAACGGCAGGAGAGATAAAATCATTTAAAAAAAGAGCGATCAGATGCTTATATGTATTCCTTTGTCCTGGTGCCGTTAGGAATTGTAATGTACAGAGGTGAGAATAATTTTAATGCAAAGCGCCCTCTGCCACCCGTAATTCTGTGAATTGCAGAGTATAGATTTAGATGCAGTATAAATGAATCCGTCTTATAGTCTACTCGGTCCCTGTATACATTGCGGAAATGTAGCGCACAGACTGTATGTATCCTCGGCCTTATCTGGTGTGTTCCAATTAACTTCTTGCGGTATGTTCCGCCTCTTAGAGGCAGTTAGAAGGAGAGGGCTAAGTGCTTTATAAACAAAAACAAAAAATACCTGTAGCCGAGTTGCATAACTCACTCCGCTCACAGAACAGTTGACTTCCTTCAGTCCTGACTTTGTTTTTCATAATTTCCCGAAATCACTCAATGCGAATGCCGGGATGCTTCTACCAAAAGCCAAGGCTAAAATCCTTCCTGTTGTCGATTCTCTCCTCGCCCTATTGACTATTACGTCGACGAGTCGGATGGCCCCTGAAATAAAAAGGTAACTGAATTAATTTGAAAAAAAAAAAAAAAGACAAAATTCACTGATCTTATTTTAAGACATAAGAGTTATTAATTAAAAATGAATTTCAGAATCTGTTTCATAAGAAACCGAGTTTTATCGCAACGTCCATAAAATACTACTCCTCTCATAGTAGACGTATAAGATTTTTGCTACCAGTAATTTTTAACATAAATGGCAAGAGGGTAGAATTTGAGCTGTATTATTTTAATACGAATGTAAATATACACTTCTGAATTTAGTTTACACTCATAACGAACGTTGTAGAATGAAAGCTTCACAAGAAATTTTGTATTAGACAGGCAGTGGCCTTTAGAACAGGTCTTAATAAGTCCTGGAAAACGGCCCTAGCAAAACTTAGGAGAGAGCGTCGTGCTTGTTTCACCATTGGCGGCCGGACTATGAATAACTCTGGGTGCTGGCGTTATAAAGCGAAACTTCAAGAAGGCAAAATGCGCAGCCGTTTGAAATTCTTCCATTCAGTCAAACTGGTCTGCGTCTGATAATAATACACATGTAAATTAATTTTTTGACATCTGATGACCAAAATTAAATGCTCTGTGTTGTTTCTATTTAACCACGTGTAAACCACTTTTCGTTACATTTTCACCTGTAAAGGTGGATATTGTATTTCTGAAAGAAAACGCTTCTTGCTATGTGAGTATCTATCATACTGGTGACCAATGCTTCAGCTTGAATCTGAGAGGTATAATAGCTAACATTAAATATGAGATATATCCAGATCCGTAACTCCAGTAATGCCGAAAAGCATGTTAATACAGCGCGTGAAACACGACGCAGCGAGTTTCTGCCTTACAAGAAGGCAGAAGCATTTAATATATTAGCAAGGGAGATGGCTTCAAATTTGAGAGGATGCGCCTTCGGATTCCCGTCCGGCCATCCAGATTTCGGTTTTCCATGGTTTCTCCAAATCACTCCAGGAGAATGCCTGGATGGCTCATCCAAAAAAACGGTGAAGCCGAATTTGTCCCGGAACACTACACCATGTGAGACACATCTTAGTGCATTTCCGCGCTAGTAGAAGTCTGAAGCAGATTGGTCAAGGCGAGGCACTATCTTAGAACTTGGGAACTATTTTGATAATCGTTTATTTAATCCGTGAATAACAATTTTGTGTTTACAGTCAATCTTTCATCCTACGAATTTTTCTGTCTACACTTTACGATACGGTTTACTCTCTACCCTGAACAAATCAGTGAAAACTGGTAACAAGTAAATAATTGTTTAAATTAATTTAATTTCCAATTTTTCATGTTTGAGTACTAATGCAGGGATTTAGTTGTCATGGTAGTTTAGTAACAACAAATTGAAAAATTGGTGTAATTTGGAGACCTAATTAAACCCTAATAAAAAAAATGAAGGCTTTTAGAGTTGTTTGTTGAAATTTATAGTTGGTTTGAGCTACGTACGATAACACTAGAGCTGATTTTTTTTTTCTGTAGACAGTTAAAATAAGAATAGTTGTAATTGTTAAAAACAAGCGATTATTGGTGATTGAAAGTTTTACCAAACAGACTGTGGTCAGTTTAATCTGAACATGTCACTTGCATCCTACAGTTGTTGATCAATATATGGGGAAAACAACAAGAAACATATTCGAATAGAAGTGGTTGTGGGGTGGTCAGGGATGTTGCATTTCAGTGGTGAAATGATAATTGTGTAAATGCTGGCATCTTAGCTTGCCGAAAATTGATGACGTTTTTGGAGTCTTGTGGAACTGAGTTCTTTGACTATTAGTGAAACAACTAAAACCAGATAATTAAGAATTTTTTGGAGTCGTATGGTACTATATACCGTTGCGAATAAAAACTATGTCGGGATCTCACTTTCTTCAAGGAATCACTCCATTTTAATTCAGAGATATAAATACTCTGTGATAACAGAGGAATATATTACGTTGTTGCTATGCAATTTTTACCCTTATTTTTCACCGAAATCGCCAAACATCCGTAGATGCAACGATTAACCGGCGTAATTCCTGTTTTAATAAGCCTTGTAGCGACGATAGTAGATTTAAACACAGTGCTAGAGCGCAACCGGAAGTTGAGTATATCACATTTCTGTGGCCATATTGAAGTTACAAAGCTCTATAGCAGGGGTGGCCAATCCAAATGATCTTGCGGGCCACTTTGGAAATGCATCATAACTCCGCGGAGCGCATATAAAATTATGTATCCCATATTAGATTTAGACCCACTGTAGACATTTTTTGGAGTGAATATAATTTAATTATTCATAACTGTAAACTCATATGACAGGCAATATCTGTCATTTATTCGCACGATAATTATTTTAAAATCAAAATTAATTTTTTATCATAATCTAGACAGTTAATTTTTGAATATATGGATGCACAAATAATGTTTTCTTTTTTAATACATTGGTTTTCACTACTTTGACCATTATAAAATAAATATATTTTGTAAAATTGTAATGAATCTCGCGGGCCACAAAAATGTTCAAGGGGCCGCGGGTTGGCCTCCCTTGCTCTGTAGAGTGTACTTCAACATTAATGTTCGTGATTCTATTGTAGGATGGTGTTGATGTTTTACGGACTTAAATCTTGCTTAATTTTATTTTTCGCTCTGCGCGTTTCACTCCATTTTCAGAGGTTAATAATGTACAATAGATGTAATTAAGTTACAAGGCTGTGGTTTAACAAAGTATAGTTCTTTCCTACCGCCAGCAGATAGCACCACCGACGTGGAACTACTTCCTTTTAATTGCATCATTATCTAGATTGATTTATTATTTATCGCTCATTAATAAGGAAATTTGATTGATAATGTATGTTAAGAACTTCCTCCAAATTATCAATAGGTTTAAGTATAGTACATTTACATCTCGCATTTATTTAGAAGCAAAGGAGCATTATATATCAGAATAGGCGAAGTTTACTTTAAACAGTGCTGTCCATTCTACAGATCTATCACAAGATGTAGGGTTTTTCTTACAAAAAATGTTAGGATTTTCATTTATTGTTAACATATCTACTAGGGATGGGATAAATTGATACTTCATTGTCACTGTGACATATGTCACAGAGACATGAAAGTAACGTCGAGACAGTAGTGCTATTATCTTCCACCAGATGTCTTATCTGTAGGAAATCACTGGGACGGTGAAATATAACGACGAACAGTCGCGTTTTATATGCAAATGAAGCTAAACCTTGACTGTAACGTCTGGGGAATAGTGCTGGTACGTGCCACCAGATGGCAACGTATATGAAATCAACCAGACAGAAATGTAAGACTTTAACGAAGAACACGTGTAGAATTCGATCTGTAGGCTGAGTGTGAGCTTTCTGATTTGCATTAAATGTAAATTGTAACTAAAAAAAAAAAAAAAAAAAAAAAAAAAAATTACTGTTTTTAAGTGTCTCTTAACGCCAGAAAATTTTATTACAAAAATAGTGTTGTCTAATCTTTATATATAAAGATTAATGTATGTTTGTTTGTTTGTTGATTTGTTAGTTTGTTGTTCTTCATACAAATCCACAGTTTTCATCCGATCTCGATGAAACTTTACACAATTATCCTTTGAAACAAGGAGAAAAATACTTTCTACATTTGGTTTAAAAATTATCTGTATAGATAACATATTTGTCTCATAACTTCGAAATACGGCGATAGACAGACACGTTGAATATGGACGTCTCCGTAACGTGTTTCCGTATAGTGGACTGCCAGCTCAGTGGCTAAAGCGCTTTCTAGCGAACGTCGTAATCTCCATTTCAAATCTCCGTGGAGGCTAAGATTTTTAAAAATTGTTTTTGATCGTAAGAGTCACGGTTGGGCCGTCAGTTATTCGGATTGAATTTTAAACTGTAGATATCACAAAGGTAGGGGTGCAACCTGAGGCAATTCGAAGGTAGTCTTGCAATACAGTAGATGTACAATTTTTTTACGTTATATTGATCCATCAGGGGTGATTCGTAGTCAGTGTGAGTGTAATCTGCAGTAGGAATACTAAAAATCCGGAAGTAAGTCTCTGTCTTATGTTACGTTTTGAAAATTAAATGCCTATACCGATATTGACGGAATTTGACGAGGAAATCTGTAGGGATGGCACTGGACTTTGTTTGTTCTTCATACAAATCAACAGTTTTCATCCTATCTCGATAAAATTTTGCACACTTATCCTTTGAAACAAGGAGAAAAATACTGTCTACATTTGGTTGAAAAATTATCTGTATAAATAACACATGTTGTCTCATATCTTCGAAATACGGCGATAGACAGACACGTTGGATTTGGTCGTCTCCGTACCGTGTTTCTGTGTAGTGGACTGGCAGCTTAGTGATTAAAGCGCTTGCTTACGAACGTTGTGATCTCCGGTTCAAATCTCCGTGGAGGCTAAGATTTTTAAAAATTGTTTTTCATCGTAAAAGTCAGGCCTGGGCCGTAGGTTATTCGGATTGAATGTTAAACTGTAGATATTAGAAAGTTAGGGGTGCAATGCGAGGCAAATCGTAGGTAGTCTTGCAATGATGTAGGTGTACACTTTTTTTCGTTATAATGATCCCTCAGGTGATGTTAGCAGTCAATGTGTGAGTGAGAACCACAGTAATTCTTCATACAAATCCACAGTTTTCATCCGATCTTGATGTAACTTTGCAAAAGTATCCTTTGAAACAAGGAGAAAAATACTGTCTACATGTGGTTGAAAATTATCTGTATAAATAACACATATTTTCTCATAACTTCGAAATATGGCGATAGACAGAAACGTTGGATATTGTCGTCTCCGTAGCGCGTGTACGTGTAGTGGACTGGCAGCTTAGTGGTTAAAGCACTTGCTTACGAACGTTGTGGTCTCCGGTTCAAATCTCCGTGGAGGCTAAGATTTTTAAAAATTGTTTTTCGTCGTAAGAGTCAGGCCTGGGCAATAGGTTATTCGGATTGAATGTTAAACTGTAGATATTAGAAAGTTAGGGGGTGTAATGTGAGGAAAATCGTAGGTAGTCTTGCAATGTTGTGGGTGAATTTTTTTACGTTATAATCATCCCTCAGGTGTTGTTCGCAGTCAGTGTGTGAGTATGAACCACAGAAATATTATTATAAGTAAGGGAGTAAGTCTCTGTCTTTTGTTACGTTTTGACGACTAAATGCCTATATCGTTGTGATGGGATTTTATAAGGAAATCTGTATGAAGGGCACAGGATATTTTTCCAGTATGATTAACAGTTGTAGTCACGAAATTTTGAGACCTTATCGAATGGTGACAGAAATATGTTGGAAATTGATTCTCTTCAAGAGACAGGTTCGACGGTACAATGATATAGTGATACCTTTCCTGTCATATTATTCCTACTCGATATTGTTTGGGATCAATCCTTCGTTAGCAACTTTCTGTATTTAATTCTGGAAAAAAATTTGTTAATCCAGGCGTACGAAGTCGCGGGTACGGGCTAGTATGAATATAAATAATATGTGGCTTAATATCGTTTCCCCTTACAGCTTTTTGCAGTCAGTATTATAATTGAAGAACTAATCCAATATGTGAATGGAGAGGAAAAACTAATAATCATGGGTAATTGGAATGCAATAGTGAGAGAATGAAAAGTGGGGAATACTGTAGGATCATTTGGACTAGGAGAAAGAAATGAGCCAGGAAACAGGTTGTTAGAATTTTGTGAAAGAAATAAGCTAGTGGTAGCGTACCCAGGAGCAGACAGGGACTCTGGCCATAAATGATAGTAATGAAGTGCAGTCTGAAATTCAAGCGAATAAGGAAGCAATGTAAGCAGAACAGACTGGAAGTGAAAAAACTGAAACAATCTATCACAAGAGAAAATTTTGCAGAAATTGTAGACTTAGGTCTAAGAAGTAACTCTAAAAGGAAGTCAACCGAGGACGAATGGAATGCATCAAAGACCGATATAATGAAAGCTAGTAAAGAAACATTAGGCTTTAGGAAACAAGACGCCTGAAAACATTCGATAACAGAGAAAATTTTAAAACTGATAGATCAGAGGAGAAGGGACAAAAATGCTTACGATGATTCAGGAAGAGAGTAATACAGGAAATTTAGAAATCAAATAAACAGGAAATGCAAAAAAGGACAGGAAGAATGGCCACAAGAAAAGGGTGAAGAAGTAGAAAAAGGAAATTGTCATAGGTAAAGTAGATGTTGCATACGGGAAGATCAAACAAAATTATGGAGAAATGAAGAAAAGTGGTGTAAACATTAAAGCTGCCGTTGGGAAGCCCCTTTTAAGAACAGACGATAGAGCTAACTGATGGAAGGAATACATTGAGAAACTTTATGTTGGGGACGACTTGAACAATAGCGTAATGGAAAAAGAAGGCGGTAACAACACGAGGTCCTGTTTTGAGGACAGAATTAAATAGAGTTCTGAATGACTTGAAAAAGCAAATAAGGCAGTTGGAATTGATGAGATTTTGCAAAACTTCTTAAATCCCTAGCAGAAGAAGAAATCAAAAAATTATTCAAGCTGATATCAAAAAGTTATGAAACAGGAGAAATTTCAATTGATTTTAATAAAAATATCATCTTCACACTTCCGAAGAAAGCACAAGTAGCCAAATGTGAAAATTATAGCACCAATAGTCTAACATCACATGCTTCAAAATTACTGACCAAAATAATATACAGGGTAGTAGAAGAGATAGTAGGTGAAGATCAGTTTGGGTTTAGGAAAAACCGTGGTACGAGGGAAGCAATTCTGGCTTTAAGATTAATAATTGAAGGGTGGATTAAGAAAAACAAAAATACTTTTTTGGCGTTTGTTTATTTAGAACAAGCTTTTGATAATGTTAGGTGGAACAAGGATATTCAAAATTTTAAAGAAGTCAGGTCTAAAATATCGAGATAGTAGAATACTTTATAAACTATATAAGTATCAAATAGCTATAATAAAAGTAGAGAACCATGAGATACATGCATCAGTTAAATAGGGTATGAGACAAGGTTGTAGTCTGTCCCCGTTAATATTTAACTTGTATGTAGAAGATACAATAAAGGAAATAAAAGAAAAAAATTTATGTGGCATAAGTGTTCAGGGAGAAAAAAATCAGTATGCTACGATTTGCTGATGAAATTTTCTTGTTAGCTGAACGGGCTGAGGGTATTGAGAAGTTACTGAATGGTATGAACAAAATACTGAATTCAGATTTTGGATTGAATATAAATCAAAGCAAGTCTAAAGTGATGAAATGTAGCAGAAATGATACCAAAAATAATAGATTAAGTATAAAAATAGGATCGGCTGCAATAGTAGAAGTATGTGCATTCTGCTACTTGGGAAACAAAATTACAACTGATGGCCGAAGTAAGAATTACGTTAAAAGCAGAATAGCACTAGCAAAAAGAGCCTTATGAAAAAGAGAAATTAGTTTCAAACATTGATCTAGGAATTAGAAAGAACTTTTTAACACTCTGTGTGTGGAGCACAGCAATTTTTTGGCAGCGAAACATGGACTTTAGGAATACCATAAAGAAAGAAAATTGAAGCATTTGAAATGCGGTACTACAGAAAATTAAGTGGACAGACAAAGTACGAAATGAACGAGTTTTGGAAATGATGGGTGAGGAAAGAAGTTTGTGGAAGAAGCTTACAGAAAGAAGAGAGAGGCTGGTAGGTCATATTTTGAGACATGCTGGATTGGTTAATTTGTTAGTGGAAGGAACAGTCAAAGGTAAGAACTGTAGAGGAAGACACAGATTTTTTTTTATTTATTTATTTATATGGCTTTTGGTCTAACGACCATAAAGCCAGATCACAATTGTGGTATTACAATATTATTTGGCATAATAGTTCTATACAATGTTAGTATTACAAAATTATTTTGACATATCAGCTCTATATAATATTATTTTGACATGATAGTTCTATGCAATTTTTATTAGTAACGATAGTGCAGAGTTGATATGACTATTGATGATTGTGTTACGTTATTAATATACAATTTTGTAATAATTCTGATAGTGAGGTGGTATAATAACTATATTTTGGATATATTGTCTCTGTCTAGTTTTTCTAATACGAATAGTGCAGATGGTATGGAGTCAGTTGTTAGTTATGTTAACTTACAATATTATTTGGCATAATATACATTTTAATACCAGTGGAACAGATAGTATAATAACAGCTGGTGCTTTAAGAATTTTAATTTACGATAATAAACCTCATCTGTGTGGTGAAATTCGTATTATATGTTTGGTGGTTGTGGATTTTACCGTAAAACTTTGTATCCCTAAAGTAGTTCTGTTTTTAGGGCGTTTTAACTATAATGGATCTCTTGAATTGCCTGGGTTATATCGTAATATCTGCGTCCCTTAAGAAGTGAGCTATAGCTTGATACACGTCCTGTCGTTCAGTTCTCATAAGGGAGATGATTGATGTAGGCAGTGGGATTTTTAGTTTGGTCAGTCTATTATATAGATTATTTTGTGGAATTCGGTAAAGGGTGCATGTCAATATTATATGATTTAGGTCTGCTATTTCTTCGTTGTCAACAGGACAGAATGGGGAGTTTGCTGCGCCAATTCTATGGACGTGTTTGGGATAACATCCGTGTCCCAATCTTATGCGAATGATAGATGTTTTGTATTTTCTTGCGAGTTTTGATTCTTCGAACCATGCTTTGTGTGGAATGTGGGGTTGGATCGATGCGTAGTGTTTCCCTTTGTATACTTGTGATGAAGTCCATGCGTTTGCCCAATTTGTAAGGGCCTCTCTTTTTATAGTTTTAATGAAATCAGTGTGGGGGAGTTGTGTGTATTGTTGCTGTCCTTCCAGAGTGCTTTCTTTTGCTAGTTTGTCGACCGTCTCGTTGTATTGGATGGACGCATGGACCTTGATCCATAATAAATGGCTTTCTTTTCCTTCTGCGGAGGCTATATACATCATTTGTAATATATCATATAAAATCTTATTTGTTTCATTTTGTCTTTTAATACTCTCCAACCTTTGTACTACACTTTTCGAATTCGTCAATATAAGTATTTTATTATATCGGTTGTATCCGTATTGAATGGCCTGTCTAATGGCCATAGCCTCTGCCGTGTAAACCGAGGTCTCTGTTGGCAAGCGTATTTTCTGGTGTTCTTTCGTGAGTGGACAGTAGTAGGCGAATCCGACTCCATTTGCTGTTCTTGATCCATCGGTATATATTTGTGTAAAGTCGGGCCAAGTTGAAGATAGAAATCTCTCTGTCATGTTATTTGTCTTGTTGCTTCTAATAATCCATTCTGGGAGGTAGTAGACATTTGGTTAAAATCTGATGATATCGTATTGTTTTGTGAAACAGGGAAGAGTTCTTTCTTGGATCACTAATGGTATTTTGTGTTTTATTTGGTTGAAGCTAGTGGCCAATAACGGCGTGGAGCGGCGAGGGATGTTTCCCTCCTTTCCATTATTGTTGCAAGTCCCTTTGCCTTCTGGGACACCGGATGGTTGGTGATTGAAGCGCGTCTCATTAGGTAGATATTTGATAAGAGTTGTCGCCTCGTTTCTAGAGGCATTTCTCTGGCTTCAACTAATAGCGCATTTGATGCTGTAGATTTCATTGTTCCAATACATATTCTAATAGCTCGATGTTGTGCTATGTCCAATTTACGGAGATTATACTTAGGGGCATTCCAGTAACAGATGCTTCCATAATCGAATATGGGACGGATTAGTGCTCTGTATATATTAAGCATTATAGCCGGATCTGCACCCCACCAGTGCGTGTTACGGATCTTAATATGTTCAAGAGGTGTTCCGTTTTGGTTATAATATGGTTGATGTGTCCCGTCCATGTTAGTTTACTATCCATTATTAAGCCTAAGTGTCTGGCAGATGTGCACACCGGGAAGGAGAAAGGTCCCAGATGAAGCTCAGTCTCTCGATATATAGTTCGTTTCCTAGAAAATATCACTGCTGAAGATTTCGCTGTTGAAATGGTTAGTCCTAGATGTTGTGCCCAATCATATAATCTCCCGCAGCTTCTTTTAACCTCCAGAGAATTATTCCTAGGGATGTGGACATCGTGTATATACATATGTCATCTGCAAATTTTAATACTTTTATTGTGGGACTGAATATTTTTTCTATTGCCCCTATGTAAATAGTGAATAGTAAGGGGCTAAGGATTGCTCCTTGTGGGATTCCTGTTGAGACTATGAATGGTCCATGTAGAGAATTATTTTGTTGCCGTATATATATAGTTCTACTATAGAGAAGATTATATATTCCACAGACAAATACCTCAGGAAGGTGTAGTGCCTTGAGCTTTTCTATTAGTATCGGAATTTGAACATTGTCATAGGCTCCTGTAATGTCTAGGAAAACAGCTGTAAGAAAACCTTTGTTGATAAAAGTTCGTTCTATGTCTAATGTGAGCGTACTGAGACAGTCATATATACTTCTTCCTTTCCTGAAATCCATATTGAGTTTTTGGCAATAAATTGTGATATTCAAGCCACCATCTAACCTCCTTTTTACGATTCGTTCGAACGTTTTACCTATGCAGGAGGAAAGGGTTATTGGGCGATAGGAGTTGGCATTAGTACTGTCTTTACCTGGTTTTGGTACCGGTATAATTATCTGTGTTGTCCAATCACTTGGAAATTCACTTTTTAACCATGCATTAGTAAAGATCTGTACGATAGCTACCTTGGCGCAGTGAGGGAGATGGTGGAGCATGAGGTAATGAGTGTTGTCTATTCCTGGTGTTGTATTTGAGGTTGATTTCAGGGCCATTTCCAGTTCGTTTAGTTTAAATTCCTCTGCTAGGATATTTTGTCGGTTATTTTCCGTGTGTTGGTTTGTTAGTTTTTAGAGGCTCTGTCGGCACATATGGCGGGGCTACCTTGTTTTCGAATTCTTCGATACAGTTCATTGGCGCTTTTATTCCCACTGGTTTCTTCTTTAACCGATTTATCATGTTCCATATTAAAGTTGTTGGCGTGGTCCTATATAAACTATTACAGAATTCTTTCCAACAGGTTTTTTTCTTTGATTTAAGGAATCTTTTTGTTTCCGCATCTATTTTTTTGTAATTTATATAGTTTTCCCAAGTGGGTTCTCGTTTATATACTGTCAGAGCTAGTTTCCTTTTGGCTATCTTTCTAGAACATTCCTCGTTCCACCAAGGGGAGGGTAGTCCTTTTGCGTTTGGTGTTGTTTTATAGGTGGGGATCGAGCATTTTGCCGCCTCGTTTATATCATTGAGCAGTAGCTGGTACTGACTTTTGGTTGTGTTTGCTGAGTACACTCATCATATATTTTCTTCAATGTGTTTCCTGTATTTTATCCAATTTGCTTTTCTTGTGTTCCATTTGTTGATCGGTTGAAAGATCTGTGGGAAATTCAGCTGTTTTTTTGATATTAGGATAGGGTGGTGGTCCGATCCCTAGGTCTGTCTTAGGTTTTCCCATTGAAATTCGGTGGCGATAGATGCGGAGCACATGGATAGATCAATTGCCGATTTCCTTTGCCGGGTTTTGAAATAAGAGTCGGAGATCCGTCATTGAGTACAAATAGGTTGAATTCATCTATGAACTCTATCATCGCTTCCCCACATGCATCGTTCCGCTCGCATCCCCATAGCGTGTGATGGGCGTTAAAGTCTCCACAGATTAAGTAGGGATCCTCTATTTGGTGGAGGAGTGTTCGCCATTCATCTATTCTGATTGTTGTTTTGGGAGGACTGTATATTGAGACTAAGGTTAAATTCATATTTTGGCTGTGTACTTTGGCTGCTATAGCCTGAAAAGATTTGATGTTTGTATGATCGATGTATACAGCTGTGAAAGGTATAGATGTTTTTATTAATATTGCCACTCCACCTTTTCCATTCTTCCCCTGTCTTTTCGTAATATATGGAATCCTTTAAATGAGATATTAGTGTCCGGTTTCAGCCACAGTTTCTGCCTATAGTAGCTATCGTTATGTTGTTTATGTCTAGTTTCTCTTTGTAAAGATTCCCTATCTCGCTCTTATTGATCTGGCATTCCACTGTAGCTACTTAATTTTGGCTCGTCTTTGTTGGAGGATATTGGTTACCATTTCTAGTATCCGCTGTATAGGTTTAAGAGATATTAGATGCGATCTGATTAGAATGATAAGTTGGATATTATATAATTGCAATTAGCGATGTGGACTCTTAGTAGGATCTTTAGAGTTAATTTAGCAGATTGCGCATGTGACTATTTTTTCTATTAAATTTGCAATGTAGCGATTGTGGCTCACCTAGTGGGATCGTATTGTTTTAATTTAGCAGATTGCGCATGCAGGTCTGTTTGTGATTTCCCTCCCCTGGGCGTATTGGGTACTTGTAGAATTTCCGTATAGCTGCCTGTTTGCTTGCAGGGTGGCCTCAATCTTGTATTGATGGGAGCCATAGGTCCATTGTATGTGTATAGTAGTTGTCTTGTATTGAAGGATGGGTTAATATGTAGTATATTTGGCGTTCTTATAATTTTTAGGTCCTTTTGTCTAGATGTATCTGTTTGGGGGATTGACTCTGTATTGCTGAGGGTTGGTTTTTGTGTCGTACTGATTAATGTCTGTGTTTTCTTAACTGCGGGATGCCAGGATCTGGGTGGTTCGGCCACGACTTTTGCGTAGCTGTTTGGCATCTGGAGTGTTGAGTTGTAGTGAAATGGTTGAACTCTACTAGATTTTTCAGATCGTCTCCTAAGATGTTCGGGGCAGTTTTTGTCCGTTGCTAGGGGATTTCCTCCACAGAATAAACAACATGCGTTTTCCTGGGAGGGGGCAGTGGGTTAGATCATGTGGTCCCGCGCATTTACTAAATCTTTGCTGACCTCTACATTGTGCTCTGACATGGTTAAATCTTAAACACTGAAAGCATTGTATTAAGGGGGGGAATATATGGTTCTACTTTACAACGCATGCCAACAGATATACTGCTTCTGGGAGGACCTGGGATCTGAATGATAGTTGGCATACGGGAAGATTTCTTGCGTTTTACCTCTCCATTTGGAGAATTTTTTTTTTTTTTTTATAAATCTTCTAACGCTAGTCACTTTGTATTGGGATTGTATGTTTTCCAAGATTTCTTCTATGCTTAATTTAATGTCCACATTTCTAATAACTCCCTGCTTTGAAGTCAAGTACATTGGGATAGATTGCTTTTAGAACCTATTTCTTGGAGGGACCCTAGGGATGCTAGTTGGTTAGCTGATTCGCCAGATCTACATTCTACTTTAACTTTATTTCTGCCCGCGTGAGAAATGTTGATAATGTTTTGTTTGAGGTTGTAGCGTATCACCAGGGGGGGGGGAATTATTAATTAATTCTTAATTGATTTTACGCTATACAGGGTACTATAATTAAATGTAAATTATTCAAATGAGAATTGGATGATTTTGGGATTTGGAAACTGTCACAAAAAGACATTTTAATAAAGATTTTTACAATGGCATCTACAAATCTGAGCGTATTTACCATTACGTTAATAAACAAGAGGTTGTGCAACTTTCTAAGCAACGCTCAGACGTACAATGAGCCCTTTAAATGCAAGCAAACAAGTATAGTTGTACTTTAAAAATCTCACAGTTATTCTAATACAAAGTATGTTACCAGTTATGATGATAGCAAACAGTAATGAATTTTAATAGGTTGGGACGCCACGAATGATTGACCTGCATTCGACAGTTACACAGTCTAGCTCAGTGGTTTTATCAGATCAGAGCAAGGATCTTTATCTCAGATGCGCTTAAGGGTACAGTTTCAAAGTGAGTTGCAGGCTGAATGGCTTCGTAGAAACACATTACCGTTCCACGGCAGGTAGCGCTGAGCGTCGTAGTCGTACTGGCCACGCCAGCAGTATGCGGCAAGTCGCAAGTCAGAAGTGCGCCTCAGATGGTCTCCAGGACACAAGTCAGCCCAGCACACATGGACCGCAAGTCACCAGTGACTGTCTGGGCTCCCAACTGGAGGGAAGTCAGGCAGGAAGTGTCTCGTCTTTTTCTGCCGCCACGGAGGTAAACTCTGACTCCGCCTCTTGTGGCTCGAAGACGACATAGAACATAAAATTCCCCGAATCTTAGTACTATGTTCCCTGTGATTGGCTGACCATCTGACGTCATGTGAATCTGTGCTTCTCTTGGCCACGTTAAGTTTCGGCAAACCTCGGGAGCCGATGTCTCCTTCGGGAGGAAGGAATTCTGTTTACCGGTTGCCCGACAGAAATCCCTAATCCTCTTAACATTCTGCCCAAAAGGCGCCAGCCAGTCTGCCCTTCACTGAAGCGTAAAATCCTTGCCTTTCAAACGTATCTTTCGAACATACAGTGGACATCCCAAGAAATGGAAAAATATTCTATTCCTTTACTTTATATACAATAAAAAGTGATATGTAACAGGGAGCTTAGCGAATCGTTACATAATGCCCCACTGTTAATGAAAATTATTATGACATAATAATTTTATTTTGAGTTTTGTGATTCTACTTTAGTTGAGACCAAAACATAATAACTTAGCACTTTAACAATTACCACAGTTTTTAAATGAGATCCCAAAATCACCGCGATTCTCGATTTGTGAATTGAATTTTAATGGGCTTTCTTACATCTTTTGGCCGTCTTAGAATTCCTTTATCCCCATTGCAACACATGAATTCAGATAGCCATCCCTCATACAAACATATATTAAACACAATATAACATATACATGAGAATATAAATTACACATAGACCTATTTACATAAAGGCTTAAAATAAACTTCTATGAAACCTTAATATCTACAATATACGCAGAACATTGTCAGAGAAACTGAAGCAAGTGCGTGATTTACACATAATTTTAGGAAGCTAATTGATCATATTTTAATAAAAATATTTTTTTTAAAAAAGTTAATTTTTCCCTTCAGGATTTTAAACTTAGAGCAAAATCAAAATATTTATAAACATGACAAAATAATAAGACAAAAAGATATGTACATTAGCTGTATGTAATCCAGCTTAAAGATATTGCACAAACAAGCTTGTATATTCTGTCACAGAGATATTTTAAGACATCTTTAAGATCTCAAGCTATCCAACATTTATTTAAATATTTGTCACGCCTGCACTTATCGTGGGTATCCATGAGTTTTACCAAACACGGGTGCGACAAAAATAAAAACCAACATACCTTTCGCTATCAAAATCTGCTGAACTTTAGTAACAACTTTACGTTAAACAGGCACAAAAATCTGAATTTAGAAGATTCGTCCCGTACATATAAAAACTCACCGTTGCCTCACCAAATCGCAACCAAAAATATTAATTTTTCCGCTCTCGTCCTCACTTAATACAATGAAGCAACGAAGTAAAATTGTGTTTTCCCCGCGTAAATGTAACCATTACTTAGGATCCCTTTGAAATTCTGTGATAACAAAACAACTAACATTATCTCTCAGGCAAAGTTTATACGTTAGGGCATTTATACGGCACTTTCGCCACCCTATACGCACGTATAACTAGAAGTGAACGTGGAAATGGTAACTTCGACCATGTTTCAACCATAGACAATGTGGTATCTGTTGACCACACGCTACAAAAGACTTCTGCCAATAGAAAGATACTTTAAATGTAACTCGCGTAAATGCTCAGACGTTACATACAATTCATTCATTTGCACCACAGATCGCAAAATTATTTTCTGCACGGCACATTACATTTCTTGGAAACCATTTCTTTTAACCTCGCCATTTGATCGTAGTGACAGTTTAGACTTGAGGCGAAACGTGAAAATCTTCCTTCACACCATATGCTTATGATTGCATAACATTTAGGCGGTGTGGTAAATTTTAAGATTACGGGAATTACGTAAAGCCATCTTTTTAAATTGTGTCCGTTAATGCGAGATAGTCAGAATGACTTAGAAGTCTCACGCGAATTCACATAAAGTTAGGAAAAATTGGTTCAGCATCTAGTTTCCGAATGCGGAATTTATTTTAACTAGCTTTTTCTTCTATAAATGAAAGGTTTCGCGTTGGTACTTTCTTCCTTTCTCAGCATTTAGCATCACCTGCACTTTATTAATTTTTAATTCAACTTAATAGAAGCTATATCACATACAGTACAATATTTTTATTATTACTTAATCGGACAACATTAAATCTCAGCTATTTCATCACCGCATTGCATGCTAGATAATCATGATTAGAAATGATTATTCAGTGACTTTTAATGCGTCCATGTATTTTCTTTTGGAAACCTATTCTGTTTCCCGAATACACAGCTTTGCCGTATTCCACAAAATTTTGCAGGACGTGAAAGCTTTCGCATGCAGTAGCCACGGAGCATAGACCCTTGGTCCTGCTACCTAATGGGATTCTTGGAAATTCCATTGTGTTCCGCCGCAAACGTTTGCTAATGGGAACAGCTGATAGTAGCGACCTACCTGACCGGCTATTTAAACTGTTATTTATGCCACCGATCTGGTTAACATTCGAGTTTACTGAACTCAAAGACGAGCCACAATTTAACTCCATAAAATTATCTACAGAAAAATATCTTAATCCTTGCATTTGCAGGTAATATTTTTCTGATCGAAAGGAACTAAAAACCTGTGTAGCACTTCTTGTTAAATCACAGATGGAAAAGTCCCACGGAATGCTTATTGCCTGCGAATTTTGAGAGTAATCTCGCTTTCTCCTGAGCATTGAAACATCAACGGACACTCTTCTTGCCTTAATGAAAGACATGTACTGATGATCCTTCGACTCGTGCCCAACAACTGTTTTATGTTTCACTGACCGCTGTCGCTTTACTTCCGAAACGGTACCACTTAAACAACTGAAATTATTAAGCTCAGAAATCTTCGCTTTCAAACTAAGAATTTCTTTCACGAGACGCTGAGTGGAGACTTTGTCAACTGATTCACTGGCAATCTGCAATTCGATAAGCTGAGACACTTCCTCAAACTGATCGCAGTGATCACACTCCGATTCTATTGTAGTTTGCCCGCGAATAACCGACAAGTTATCGTCACTGAGCGTGCGATCTACCTCTTGTGTTTGCAAATCATTTTTGACTTCGGATAAAATCGCGACGTCAGGTTTTACATTCGCTTCTCCACTATCATTACTTTTCTCTGTTTTCTGAGGAGAGATCGATAATCTGTCCTCAATGACGTGGAGTAGACGGTCTTGGTGCCTGTCAAGTGCGTCGATTTTTCCTGACAAATGTGCCTTCATGTCGTCTTGCGATTTTTGAAACTGTGACATCATGTCCTCTTGTGATTTTTGAAACTGTTGTATTAAATGTGACATCATGTCCTTCAAGTTTTCTTGTGATTGCACTAAGAATGCCATAATATCCGTTAGTTGTAGTGTGCTTTCAATTGGAGCTGGTGCTGTGTTTTCTGTTGCATGTGTGTTTCTAGCATTGGACTGTGCTGAGGCACTTTCGTCAGGGACATCTGGAAAATTTTCCGTCTCTGTCTCACCAATACATATGGTAGATTGCGAGCTGTACCCCGCTTCGGAAGTTAAATCAACACTTGCAACCCTCTGAGTTTCCGCAATAGTGCCCGGATTAACTGCGTCGGAAATCGATTCATTCGTGATCTCCTGGGTGTCTGAATTTACATTTAAATTTTCCATTATGACAGCCCCAGATCTAAGCTTCATGAACGACCTATACTATCACACCCGAAGTCCCACAAACTCGAAAGTCTCAAGAAAAAATCACACAAATTCTCCATACAAAACACAGGGAAAAACAGAAATACCCCAGCAATTTTCGCGGTTCCATAAAGCAATACGAAACTCCCCCAAATTCAGCAAATGATGCATCACATATCAAACAAAAGTTTCAAAAGACAGACAGATCACAAAAATCAATATCAACGCTGTAATGGATAAACATAGCAAGTGCATGCGTACAGAACCTTCGCACAAATTATCCATCAAAATTAAACACAAACATGAGAACATAAGAACACATAAATTTTCAAAAGAAACCAAACACAAAATACATGTAATGAGTGCAACATCAAAATGAAGTTATGCACTATCTATTATCTACAAGAATAATAAAACTGCCAAAAGCCATTTGCAACACTCCATGAAACTTATTCAAAATTCTGGGCTTCAATACATGTTTTACTCGTACAATGAGCCCTTTAAATGCAAGCAAACAAGTATAGTTGTACTTTAAAAATCTCACAATTATTCTAATACAAAGTATGTTACCAGTTATGATGATAGCAAACAGTAATGAATTTTAATAGGTTGGGACGCCACGAATGATTGACCTGCATTCGACAGTTACACAGTCTAGCTCAGTGGTTTTATCAGATCAGAGCAAGGATCTTTATCTCAGATGCGCTTAAGGGTACAGTTTCAAAGTGAGTTGCAGGCTGAATGGCTTCGTAGAAACACATTACCGTTCCACGGCAGGTAGCGCTGAGCGGAGATGACCGCCTGGTCGATCGTCGTAACTGGCCACGCCAGCAGTATGCGGCAAGTCGCAAGTTAGAAGTGCCTCAGATGGTCTCCAGGACACAAGTCAGCCCAGCACATATGGACCCCAAGTCGCCAGCGACTCGTCTGGGCTCCGGAATGGAATGATCCTGGCTGCCCTTCCGACTGGAAGGAAGTGTTCCTCGTCTTTTTCTGCCGCCACGGAGGTAAACTCTGACTCTGCCTCTTGTAGCTCGAAGACGACATAGAACATAAAATTCCCCGAATCTTAGTACTATGTTCCCTGTGATTGGCTGACCATCTGACGTCATGTGAATCTGTGTTTCTCTTGGCCACGTTAAGTTTCGGCAAACCTCGGGAGCCGATGTCTCCTTCGGGAGGAAGGAATTCTGTTTACCGGTTGCTCGACAGAAATCCCTAATCCTCTTAACATTCTGCCCAAAAGGCGCCAGCCAGACTACCCTTCGCTGAAGCGTCAAATCCTTGCCTTTCACTGAAGCGTATCTTTCGAACATACAGTGGACATCCCAAGAAATGGAAAAATATTCTATTCCTTTACTTTATATGCAATAAAAAGTGATATGTAACTGGGAGCTTAGCGAATCGTTACAAGGTGGTGATGCTTATTAAAAAGGAATTTACCTAGGGCCATGGGGTGCCAATTTCCAACATTTTTGTCAACACTTTCTAATATTACTATAAATGGGCCTCTGTCAGTTTCACTGAATCTATTATTTGCAAAGGTCCCGGCCTTATCCTTCGCACTAGTAACACTGCTGCCTGCGGGCGCTTGGTCGGTGAGTGGCGCTAGCTGCTCACCTGTAGTTGTGAATGTGTTGATTAACTTGGCGCTGGTGTCTGCTGGTGACGTGTTGCAGGGAGCTGTTGAGTAAGCTGTTAGACCGCCATCTGACGATAGTCTTGCCATCTTTTCCGCTGATCGCGTCAATCTTCTTACCTCCTCTTCTTCTGGTACTTGGCGTTTGGTCGTCTTGAAGCTGATGGATTGGCTGCCACGCATCGGATCGTCTGATACAGGAACGCGCGGAGTCGGCATGGTGACGGATGCGCTATCTTCTTCTGATGGTCGATTGGGAATCACAGCCGTTGACACTGCGATACTGGTTGCAATGTGATTATAATTTGAGGTCATAATTGTAGGTTTGTCTCCTCTCCGAGCTAAGGGGTGAACAGCTACATCTGGGGAGGCGTGCCGTTCTTGTGTCGGGTCATCTCCCGGTCCAGTTTCCATCTCCAAGGGCTGTTGCTGTTGATGATGTTGCTGCTGATGATGCTGTTGATGTTGTTCTATTATCTGATATTGTTGCTGTAAGGTATGCTGTTGCAGTTGCAGTTGCTGTTGTTGTTGTTGTTCATGTTCTGGTTGCTGTTGAGGATGTTGGGAGTATTGATACCTTAATTGCTCCTCTTCTGCTTCGTAAGGGATGATTATCTGCTCACTTGCTGTGGATACTGCCTGAGGGTTTAACCTTTCTACCGTGATGCAGTTCCCTGTGGGTGAGGCTGGGATTTGACTGCTGGTGTAGCACGTTTCTAGTGCCATCTTCATCGTCTGACCCGTATCCGGCGGGTCGGCCATAATTTGCTGGTACCACTAGTTTCACTAATTAATTCTAATTGTTCACTAAAGACAATAAGCTGAAATATTGCGAAAAGTAATCGCTTTCGCGGCCTCGCGAACTTCCGGACGCATAGAGCGCGCACACGATACAACAGGAACTAAATCGACAATAACACGTTCACGAGCTCTATGAGGAAGTTGTCGCCTCGGTGTCTAGCTCCGAACTGCCAAGACACAGATTAGAATACATGAAGCAGATACTTGAGGACGTGGATTGTAAGGGATATGTAGACATGAAGAAGTTAGCAAAAGATAAGAAGGGATGGAGGATTGCATCAAACCAGTAGAAAGACTGATGAAAGCACAAAAAATGCAGTCTTTAATAAATTTTTATTAAAATAGCAACATGGCAACTGTTATTTACTGTAATAAGATATCATTATAAAAACATCTTAACATCGAGTGGGTGCAAAAGTTTTTTTTTATTTTTTCTCTTCTATACTCGACGGGAGGGACAGGACATGTACACACACACAACACTTACACTAAACACCAATTCCCTCGGCCGGACTTGAACCGGCACCGACGACCAGCGGCACTTGGAGGTAGCAGGCCGGCGGTGTAAAATTTATGCAATCCTGCAGTCCTCTACTTGGACGTAAACACATGTAGCTAGACCTTCATGGAAGCCGAACTGTCGTAGTCGTCACCTGATTATAACTAAGCTGAGCAAAACGCACACAGTAGTAATATCGATATATCTGCTGCTTCTATATAGTTGTAGCGCGATCAATCCTTTACTACCGGGCGTGGTGGTGTAACGGTTAGTGTTCTGGCCTCGCATTCTGGAGGACGCCGGTTCCAATCTCCGTCCGGGCATCCAGATTTGGGTTTTCCATGATTTCCCAAATCACTCCGGGCCAATGCCGGGATGCTTCCTTCAAAATGCCATGGCCGAATTCCATCTTATTCCTTGCCCCTCCCCATCCGTCTCTAAAGTCCTCAATGTTAAGAGACGTTAAGCAGTTAAAGAAAAAATCATTTATCGGTTTCGATTAGGTATCAAGGGATAAAATAGCTTTAACAAAAAACACTTTTTAGAAATAATATATACGATTATTTTTGAGTATTTTGACAAATGAGGTCGAAGGAAGTTTTCCAAAACATTAAAAATTTATGTCCTCTGCAAAAAAGAGGCGACCGGCTATCACTCTGCCAAGTGAATATAAATTAAACAAAACAAAGTAAAATCCCTGAATAATTAAGTGTATTTGTGGTCTTCTCGAATAGCGTACGTACTAATGAAGACGTCCGGTCGCGTCGAAACGTTGCGGCTTTTTTGTACTATCCCTTTTTTAACCGGTTATTTTTTTGTTATAGGTTTACGCCTCGTCAACGTCAAGGTCATTAGATATGTGAAAACACTGGGAGCAAGGAACGGGAATCAATAGGGCCAAGGCCTTTTGAAGCAACCATCCCGGCATGCGACTGGCGTGATTTGGATAAATGGTGGAAAACAAAAATCTGGAAGGCCGAACTGGGTTACGAACCCGCGTCCTCCCGAAAGCAAGTCCAGAGCGTTCTTCCTCGTCTACCACGATCGATGTGGGGACATAGTTTCGATTTGCTGCGCATTCTACATTTGTTGTTGATAATCTCACCATTTATGAAACCAAGGTAATTTAAGTGGAATCTGAACGACGTATAATATATACAAAGCAAGTTTTGATAGAGATGTAGGATTGGTTAGGCGCCATTGGAAACTTTCTGATTTCCAGCCACGGAGCCTCCTGTGTACACTGAGAGAGCTCACAAACCTGGTGAATATTCTAGAAGTAGAAAAAGGCATCATCGTCCAATATGCGCGAATATGTATCTGTCCACTATATATGCAGCCGTATCAGAGTGAACCCCTGTTTAGGCAAGGTGATTTGCGGAACAAGACTTGCTTTCACGGCGTCTGTTGAGTCTCTCCCGTTATTCACTTCACCAAGTGCGCTCAATGTTTAGCGAAGACTCCAGATTCTGTTTGGTCTCTAATGGACGCCATATCTGAGCAAGCAGATGCTCTGAACCTTCCCAGAGATAACTTCGTTGTGCATATGCACCCCTCTGAAACGTTGGCGTCTTGGTATGAATAGCCGCCTTATGTTAAGAGTCCAATATATTTCTTACCGGAGAAAAGCCGGAAGGCTGCATTTAAAACATTTTGCTACTTCTTGTGGTTCCCCTCGTGTAGCGGTCGCAATGGTTTATTTCGCAACAAGAGAATATCCACCAACGAAGAGTACGGATTTGCCCAGAGTTGTGGACGCTCACGTTCGGCTCTTCCGAGCACAATGTTTGAGTGGTTACACTGTCGCCTGGCGCTCGGGAGGTCCCTTGTTCAAATCTCCATCCGACCATTCAGATTTCGGTTTTCCATGATTTCTCGGAATCACTCCAGCCGAATGCCAGTATGGTCCCTCCAAAAGATCCAATCCGAATTCCTTCCAGTTCCTTGTCCCCACGCTCCTCCGACTGTAATGACCTCGACGTCGACGAGTCGTAAAGCCATAAGCAAAAAATCCTTTTCCTGCTACCTCTCCGACTGTCGTCCATTGAGAATGTGGGGAACCAGATGTTGAGCAATTTAGTGACGGATCAGAAGCGGAATTGTAGCAACTACTACTGGTTTTCCCACGATATCTCAGTCATGCCTTCATGTTAGGATGGCACCAGACTAGTGTTTTGTATTATTCAAACTCTTACTTTTCCGCTTCTATTCCTGTTCTTCATAAACGTTCTAGGAGACAATCTTACTAGCCATTTAAAATTGTTTGCCGATGATGGAATCGTCTATGAGGAAATAAAAGGATGTGCTGATTATTTAGAGATTCAACGTGATATCGATGTTATTTCAATATAGTGTAGTAATGGAAGTTTAAATTAAATTGCTCTATGTGCAAGGTAATGCACATATCAACACATACATGCGTTCAAAGTAAACTGTTTCATCTTGGCAAAGTGAAATGCTTTAAGTTTCTCATTGAAACATTACATAATAACATGAGATGAGATTAGCACATAATATCGGTCACTAGAAAAGTTAATTATAGTCTTCAATTCTTAGGTCGAATTGTAACATATCTGTAAAGTAAAACTGCTGTGCGTACTCATACGGAGTATTGTTGTGCTGTAGGGGATCCGTCTCGCAAGAGATTGAGTAGTAGTGTCAGGATATGCAGAGAAGAGCAGCAGGACTTGTGACCGTTTGCGATAGTTCTTACGAATGTATCATGGAAATGATACGCAAACTGGACTGGGTTTCTTTTGTAGACAGAAAACATTATTTCCGAAAGAATTTACTGATTATAAAGCTAAAAGCTTCAGTTATTTACTAATACAGTGAATAACCAACGTACTTTATTTCTGCCCTCGTGTCGTTAAAGATTGTAATGTACAGTTTTCTGTGAATTGCAGATTATGGATGTAAATAATGTAAAGAGTCACTGTCTCTTTTTCCTTTCCTTCGTGATTTTCAAACACAACCTACAATCCGGTGTTGTTGGCTTTACATCGACGGAGAGGTAGGAGGGAAGGAGAGCAAGGAACGGGAAGGAATTCTGTCGTGGCCTTTTCAGGAACCATCCCGGCATTTGTCTGGATTGATTTCGGTAAAACATGGAAAACAGAAATCTGGATGGTTGGACTGGGATTTGAACCAGCGTCCTCCAGAATACCAAGCCCGCTCATTTACCTGGCTCTGTTGATATTGCCTCGTTGAGATTTAACATGGTAGATGATTCACTCAGTAGCACATTTCCCGCCAACGTAGCCTCATTTCTCCGAATTTGAAACAAGTTGTGGAATATTGTCTTCCTTCCGTGATGGTAAAGTAGCTGTCCTATCAGGAAGATTCAGCTCCCCGACCAAAGTCGTCAGCTTGTTGACGGTAAATATGCCCCAGCAGCTGGCTTTGTGCCATATCTTCGTCACTTCAGAGTCACATCATATACGCGCCACGCGTTCCACGTTTCAATAGGCTTCACCTAACAGTTTCCTCTCTCTCTAGCAGTTTAAATTCTCCTCGAAAATTCAACATGATCAGCAGTAAAGATAGTCATCTCGTCAGAAAATCTGAAAATCAATCAAGCCTTAAGTGGTTGCCTGGCAGTTTAGGGCAACGCTTTTCAGTTCTTTGCTCTAAAGTTCAGAAGCTATGAACATAAATTCGTTAGATTAACGCAATGAGAAATCAGGATTATAAAATATTCTTAAAACTTTGAAGCGATTCAATTATCTTTAAGAAACAGAATGCTGAAGTTATAGTGCAGAATATTTGATATTCGAGATGCAATATTGACGTGCAGAACATCTTTCTTTTTTAACATTCCGTTCGGTGGAGCCAGTTAAAATAGTAATAAGTTTACCGAGAACTTGGAAAAGTGAACATTTCCAGATGCTACTTTCAAGCGTACATCGCCTGAAACTCAAGTGCCTCCGATATCTAAAACATTTATTTAGAAGAGAATACTTATTCAAAAACTTGGAAACCAAAAAACATTTTGATAAGAACTGATACTTTCTCGGCGAATCGTCGTAACCAAATCTTCACGGTTGTGCCGCCAGATATTTTGACGGCTAACTTCGCCGTCTTCTTCAGGTATTAATCCATCTGAAGATTAGATTATATTAGATCCCATGTGATAAAAGTCTCGGGGATGTGGAACAGTCCATACAATTATTAACGAATCAATAATATTACCAACTACGAATAAACGTTTACTTACTTAAAACCCATTAGTATAATCCATGTCCATTGTAAACTGCAAACACATATTATCCGATGTTGGTTGCTATATATGAATGCAGTTTCTATATAATGTAACTCTTGCATTTGTAAACGGTTTCAACACAAATAATAGTGTACACCATTTTTGTAGATGTGATAAACTTTGTCACCTTTCATACACCAAATATATAGTATTTTTCAATCATTCTTAGTTATCAAATTACAGGAAGAAAATTCTTTGACAGAGTAAAATGAGTTATTAGGACAAAACAATTTCAGTTGTTAGGTTTTCGTAGATTACATTTCATTCATTATGGTAGGACATTAAACAAAGAAGCTCCAGCGGATGTTATCCATTTCTGTTGACAATGACTTGTAATCATTGTGAATGTTATATAATTCCTATTATAATAGCTATGTATGTCAGCATTAAGATTGAAGTATTCAGGATTCTCCACTAAAAAAGATAGTAAGGGATATATATACTATGCTGGATTGATGGCATTTTAAGTATACCAAGATTTCTAAACTCAACGGACCAGCAGCTAAGCTGCCTGTACGTTGACCAGTACAGATGGATACACACCTAAAGAAGGAGGAACTAGCCGTTGGTATATAATGTTTTTACAACACAATCCGGCAGAATATACCTGAAGATTTGAATGCAGAAAACATTTAGTTTTCTTGTAAGTTTATATAATATTATATGTTCATAATTTACTGCTTCAATCATGAGCGATTTACGTTCGTTTAGTCTGAGGTAGAATGTTCAAAACAATAAAAGCTAAAACAATTCAGAAAATTGCTCAGATGAACTGTTTACAGCCTGTTGATTTCCAGAAGTCTACTGGAAAACTGGAAATGCATTCTCCAGCAGTGAAAATCTGGCAGAGGAAGAACCATACTAGCTTTAATTCTATCGCCGAAAAGAAAAGTGCCGCATCCATCCTAACATCTTTTTATTACCATTCTAATAGGATTAGTTTCAGCTTGTTATATTTTTTTTGAAAGTTCGTATCTTAGTCTGAAGTGCAGAAAGAAGGTAATTTACTGCGTTAGAAGAATTTCTTGTCACACATTCGTATCTCGTTCTTGATACTGCTAGTCTGTGCTTATAGAAGTAGGTAAGCCATGTGATTCACCTGATATCACGAGAAAGGACATGAATGTTGTGTTACCCCCGCTTGATTTCTCGTTAAGGAAGTGTTCAAAATTCCTGAGACTTGCGCCGATAATAGAATTGTCCATTACGGGCTGCACGTGTGACCAGGAAATAATTTTTATTTTTATTAATTTTTATTTGGCTTTAAGCGCCTAGGCACTATACAACCATCATCCAATTGTACATGCATATATAAACATTTTACATATAGGTAAGAGAGCAAGACTTGACATGATTAGTAAAATATTAAGGATAGAACAAGGTAAACTGATTAATCAGAAAGGAACATTTTGTCACATTATGTTTAAATACAATTGCTCAGACATAATTACAAATGCTACAGTGAAATATACATTATTTTTAGTTCCTTATAGTTGTTTTTTTTCTCGACATTACAATGAGTGGAATCCTTACAATTAACTAGTTTTAGAGAGAGTATTCGGTTCTTTAATTGGTTCCTACTAGGTTGGTAAGAAAGTGACGAAGTGGGTAGAGTTGGGAAGTATCAGATGGAGCTGCTTGACATTCTTGAATCATCTTCAGAATCATTTGCAATATCTTCTCTATGAGTGCTACTTGTTCGGGTGAGGGGGACTTTTCCTTATCCTTGGGTTGAGGAGGGTAGGGATTCTGTGTGATAGGTGTTATTGGTATATGATGAGGTACATACATTCTTTGATAAACAGGAGGGTAATGGGGCTTTTGTGCTTTTGGGGTTGCTGGCCTTTGCTTGTTGCGGCCTACGGTAGTAGTAGTAGTAGTATATATCGGTTGGTTTGGAGAGACCGCTTTACTTTGGTGACGTGACTCTTGATTTTGTTGGATAGGGATTATAGGACAGTTTTGGAATGCACTTGTTGAGGCTAAACTGGGTGGCTGCACTGCAATTCGAGAGAGCGGGGGGAATTGCTTTTCGTCGTAATACAGCGGAGCGGCGCTGGCTGCCTGCGAATATGTATGACGATGGGTGGGATACCAGTTCGGCGTGGGAGAGGCTTTATTATGGGCCGCTGCCTCACGTGCTTTTTGTTGTTGAACAATTATGGTACATATTCTGTCATTGGATAAATGAGGACCGTGACAATGCACACATTGTGGATCAGCTGTGCTGGCACACGTCTCCATAGTATGTGGGCCTCCGCACTTATTGCAACGGGGAGAGTTGCGGCATTGAGTTATACGATGGCCAAAACGTAAACAATTATCACAGACGAGAATTTGTGGGACATGAGGTTCGACTGGGCAACGTGCTCCAAAGATTGCTATGTGGTCCGGAAGGGATTGTGATCTAAAGTTGATCATGCATATTGGTATCGGTATTCTCCTATCATTATTTTGGTATGAATTCTTCTTGGTAAACCGTTTAACTGCGATAACTGGATAGGGGCTTTCTATCACCTGTAGGATTTCTTCTTCTGACAGGGAGGTGTCTACGTCCCTGATAATACCTTGTTTGTTTATCAAAAAATTTGGAATGAATGCTTCTAGGTTTCTGTCCTTGAAAACTGTAGATTGAACCAACAAATTGCAGAAGCTGCTGAATTGGTTTCGATTTTTAACCTATTCCTCCCGGCCGCTATGATATTGATGATGTCATGCTTATGTGTATAAAGAAGTTTCCCTATTTACATGAGGTGAAGTCTACCAATATTTTTATCCACACTTTCTACAAAGACGAAGTATGGACCCGTGACTGCGCGGCTGTATCGGTTATCCTTACTTCTGTCTTTATTGGAATTTAAGTTGAGGCTTGGCACCTGGGGTATACTATTTTGGTTAGTAGGGTTCCGATTGATCGATAATATACTTTGAACTCCTTCACGATCCGCGGGAATGCTTGTGGTATCCATGCCCGTACCCTCATTTAATGTTTTTTGGGTTGGATCACGGCTATCATATTGATGATCTAATTCTGCGACTGAAGTAATTTGGTAGAACACCGCAGAAGACATAGAAGCTTACTCCTGGGGCACACTCACTGGATTGTTTAACGTTTCAGTGGACATTTCCTCGTTCGGTAGCTCAGTAGGGTTTCCCTCTATGCGAGACCGTTTAACAGTTCTTTCTTCCGAATTTACATTGTTCAACACTGCGATCGAGGGGCAGCTTGCAGAAGCAGCGTCGTTACCTGGGTAGTTGAGCGGATGAAAATGAGATGGCTGTGGCTGGATACCCTGCTGAAAGTGCATCATCGGCGGGGCTGAAGAGGCTGTTTCTGGAAAATAACACGGCTTCAGTGCCGCGTTGATTATTTGCCCCGTGTCTGGGGGCTCTTCCATGTTAGGGCACGGCCCATGCTTTCAGTAGATGCTAAGAATTGAAGCCTAGTTTAGTATATCTTCAGGCAATTCAAATTTTATACACACTTCACTGCACTGACGGACTGTAAGTTCACTTGACTGTTTACGAGACTGACTAAGCTCCGGAACACGGAAGTGCTCGCTATGAGCGCAACAGCTAGACATGAAATATTTTTAAAGTGCATACCGATAGCCACCTTGGCAATGAGTGGTAAACATAATACACAATGAGTAAAACAGACTCGCAGTGAGAAAAGAAATGTCGCATCTCTGCCAGGCATTATATGTATATTTTTATCTCTGCCCTGCGTTTTTGCAACCTGGACATCGACGACCTTCATAAGCAATACAAAACGTGAATTATAATAATTACTGCTACCTGTTTATTTATCATTCAGGATTTAAGAGCAGCCGTGGAGAACGATGGTAAAAGCTTTTCAAATAGTCAAAGAGGTTCAGGTATCTGCAGATGGCTCGGAATTAAACTGTCAAATACGCACGAAGTTGCCTGAAGAACAAAATAGTATGGGGTCGCCTATTTGTCTTGCAGCACTGACTATGTTGCAATACCGTTTTTGGAGAGGAGAGCCAAACCTGTACTCGGGAAGGTAGTTGGGGTGCAGGCTCCCGTGTTTATCAAGCTAATGGAACAATGCTTCTATTGTACGGTGCAGTGAACTTGGGGTTTGATGGTACCTCGGGAGCTTGCATAGCTACCGGGTCGCAGCCATGGAAAGAACAGTACATTGGTCCTGGTTCAGTCCTCTTTCTCAGCGTGCCGTCCATACTGACTGCGGATCTTAATCGTTTATGGCTAATCCACGTCCAAGTTATTGAGGGTAAGGAACGGGAGTGAATTCGACAGTGGCCTTTTGCAGGAACAATCCCGGCATGCGCTCGGAGTAGTATCGGTAAACCATAGAAAATTGAAATCAGATTGGCTGGAAAGGGAGTCAATGCCTCGTCGTGATTGGACATTTCCGACTGAATTACACCGAAAGCTACTTCCAGTTGTTTTTACAAATAAGTTAACGCTATTTAATTAATTATTCTAATCCTCTCCTCATTCTTTTTTATTTATTTGGAGGATTTAAATTTCTCGTACCATAAAGTGAGATGATAAGTTAACACTGGTGAATAACGCTGCAATTATAATGTTGTGGAGAGCGATGTAGGAACCGTAATGTATGGTACGAATGAATGAAAATAGTTCTCGGTAGTAATCATGACTTGAAAAGAATATATTTCATGATACGTGTTTATGAAATACTCTATTTTCTCTCCGTGGATAGATTACACGTTAAGCTACAGGTCAAAGTGGAAAGTCCTTCTTCCTTTAGAAAAAAATTACTAAACGACGTTATAAATATGGGTTAAATTGTCTAAACATTGTGCACGTACAAAAGTTTGGAAATAATGTACGTTAGACAAGACAGATTGACTGAGGATCTGCATTACCAAAGCTGTTATTGAGAAATCAAATTCTATTCACATATTTTAATAGTCTTTATTGGCGGTGTAATGAGTTATTAAGTTGCTGGCAGTGTAAAAAATTGGTTTTTGTATGCGTAAATTTGGAAAATTCTCCAGAAATTAAAGAACAAAATCTCCCAAAATACAAATTCGTTGGGTATGCTAGAGTAAAAATGAAGTCAACAAAGAAAAACAGTCTGGACTCGAGAGAGAAAATGAAGACACCGTGAAAAGGAAAAAATTTGGAGAAAAGAAAGAAGTTATCACCCATAGTTTAGAGTTGACCGAACTCGAGAAGAAGAAGAACAAAGAAGATGTGTTACAACACATTTTTTTTTTCTGACTTAGACTTATAGAGGAAGTGAAGATGTAACAACGAAATCGGAAAAGTAAATAGCAGACATGTAGAGAATTTTGGCAAACTAGAAAAAATCAGGGAAGATAAGGGTACTAATTTTTGATATCGGTAAAGCTGAGATTGACATATTACGAGATATAAATGCTGTGTGTGGTTAGAAACAGTTCGCGGACAAACGACGGTGCAGCAGGATGATGTATTGCTATGGTACAAACAGAAAAACTGTTAAATCACTAAGGGGAAATGTTAAAGACATATAGTGTGTAAAATACATGAGTGGTGTAAGTTTTGCTTTTAGCTATAATACAACGGTAGGTAGTGAATAATTCCTGGAAAAACTGAAGGTTTAAAGAGTTCTGTCAAGGCAAAGAGTAGTTGGTATCATGGTTGACGGGAAGTTTAATGTGACAGCGAATTATTATCAAAGCTTTATTACGTCGTCAGCATTTACTACGCAAATACAACTAAGTATATTCTGTAGCAGGATGTGATACTAATTTAATAAGCCCTCTGACCAAGATAAACTTCTAATGACTTATCCTCTTTATTACTCTTGCAGAAAGCCTGAGTTTTTGAAGAAGGTCTACTAACTAAGTGCTATTCTGAAAACAATGCATAGAGATTCATCAAATTGTTCCCCGACAGTGTTTGATAGCAGGATTAGGTGCATACGATAATGGAATTTAAAGTGCCCATGACAGCAGTAATTAGTAAAGTCTACTTCTTAGTTGACGCAAGTTCCTGGCAGAGTAGAAAATTATTAGAACTTCCCCTTAATAGTCTGGTATTTGTGAAGAGCGATATATTACGAGGCATCCATAAGGAAAATAATTTTTTTTTTTTTTAATGGTTTCAGCCAACTAGGCCAAGACAGCCAGATGAAGAAACAAGGGTTTTTTTGTCGAATATCGATAGCATAATGATTCAACTAGGTACAGACAGAATTAATTATTATTAATTTTTTTAACTGCTTAACGTCTCTTAACAGCAAGGTCTTTAGAGACGGGAAAGGATGGGGGGCAAGGAATGGGAAGGAATTCGGCCATGGCCTTTTGAAGGAAGCATCCCAGCATTTGCCTGGAGTGATTTGGGAAACCATGGAAAACCTAAATCTGGATGCCCGGACGGGGATTCGAACCACCGTCCTCCCGAATGCGAGGCCAGAACGCTAACCGTTACACCACCAAGTTCGGTGAATTAATTATAACCGCTCACGCTCGACGCTTTATTCGAACTGTCGACCCTTGCAGTCCGAGGCCGGTGTGTTATCCTCTACACGGCCATGGCCAAAAAATGAATGAGCTAACAAGAGCTATTCGATTTATAATGTTCTTGCTGATCAGTTGAAACAGTTAAGTAGCTGTGTGTGAACTTTTTCCGGAAGGAAAAAAGGCCGCTTGCATCCAGACACGAGGGTAACGGAATTCCCATAAGTGGAAGCCATTCACCACACGAGCGGAAGCTTGAGACAGGCAGCTATATGCCTCGCTGTCGCCATATATGCGGGGCTTACGTCAGCTGAGGTTCTTATATTGTGTGGACAGAAGACACCAGAAGAGAGGAAGTCTGAGGTTGCCTGAGATCAGTTATCAAGATCGGGATACTGGTGGTTGAGTTCTTGGCATCAGCAGCTGCTGATTACAGCATGACTTGCACAATTCTTGCTGCTTAGAAACTTTGGTTTCAAAAACTTGTATAAAACAATGAAAACAAAAGCGAAGTACAAATAAAAAACTATACAGTGAGATGGTCTCTGTTAGTCTTTAACTCTCCCAGGTCCCTTTAGACTGAACAGAAAATCAGAAAATTTTCAGTACAGGCCAAGTTCATATTTCAGCCAGAACAGTTCACGCAGTCATGACCTTTGACCCTTAAAACTCAGTTTTGTCCCTCAAAACCAATTTTTTTTCTAACTTTTAGACTATGTACAATCGATTTGCCACTATACTGAACAACTCCCAAAGGCTACCTCTAGACAAAGTAGGCATTTAACTACCTAACCCTGTCTGCCAACTAGGACCGTGACCATACTCAAAACGTCATTATCGCCTTACACATAATGCTTTATGTATGTAGGGTGAGGTACCTAACACAGATATGGATTAACGGAGATGTTGGTGTGACAGTGGAAATATTTCAATGCATTAGTTGTGTCAACACCAAGCAACATGGCAACAAGTCCAATTTTTAGTATCCATACTGCACGTATACACATGCATTTAATCATCTTATTACATCGATCCCAGTGAGTCTTCACCTTCACAGGATATTAAATGATGTAAAAGCTTTTTACATTAAGTGATAAATACATTGCCCCACAAGAAAGTGAAGCATCCAGAACGAGGAAACGAAATAGAACTTCAGGGGTTGAGAGAGTATGTGATGTTATTTTAGTGATTATGAGTCAAATTTACAAAGAACTTGACTGTATGAGTCCACTTATTAGTATGACGTTGTATCCCCTCTGGCATGGACGCATGTACTGATTTGGTTGATAAAGGTGTCATAAAGCCGTTGTATAATATGCTGAGGCAAGTTGCCTCATAATGGTGCAAATGGTCCTTGATATCCTGGATACTGGAACTAGAAAAGACTTGAAGTTCCAGCTGGTCTCACATGTTCTATCGCTGTGGTTCCCAACGGGGGCGGTACCGCCCACAGGTAGGCGTTAAAGTGTTCAAAGGGGGCGTTTCTGGTCCAAGGAATATTTAGGGGGCGTTGGGGACCAACTTCCACCCTCCCTCCTCCTTTCTAGTATTATATCCGGCTTTATGGGCTGCATCAAAGAAGTTTCTAATCGCATTCCCGTGATCATACATACCCAAAAGACGATTTAACCAAGAAAACAGATTATCAATAGTGGCACGCGGTAATTTAAAATTGCTGATGATAAATAAGGACCAAGCGTGGGGGGTGAGAGGTTAACGCTCTGGCCTCGCATTCGGGAGGACGCCGGTTCCAATCCCCCGTCCGGGCATCCAGATTTGGGTTTTCCACGGTTTCCTCGAATCACTCCAGGCGAATGCCGGGATGCTTCCTTAGAAAGGCCATTGCCGAATTCCTTCCCATTCCTTATCCACAGTCCCATCCGGCCTCTAATGACATCGATGAGGCGTAAAGCCATTAGTAAAAATAAAATAATAATAAAAAAGACAAATCAGGCAACAAATATTAAAAAAGTAGTCTCATTACATCAAGCCAGGCCCTGTAATTATTAATATTTTTTCATAATACGTATTCCTTAACAAAACTATGAACAGTTCACCAATATTTTTAATAACTTTTTTTTAAATTAATAAATCTGTGAATGTTTTTCTGTATATGAAATTGTACACTCCAGGTAAGAGAGGCGCCATTGATTCGCTGTTTCAAAAAGTTTGTTACGAGCCAGAAACGTTGGAGCATTATTACATTATTTATTGCAAGAAGGGGAGTCACTGTGCTTTTTCTGGAATGCGTGGCGGTGAGTAATTTTTTGTTCGAAAAGGGGGCGGCAGGCTAAAAATGATTGGGAACCTCGGGGACAGAACTTGGGTCTTGCTGGGCACGGAAGTTCCTCTTTATCACGCAATCAGTTCATAGAGACATGACCGTATTTGGACGATCATTGTCCTGTTGAAAAATGGCACCACGGTGCTGTCGCATGAGAAGTAACAGATGAGGAGGGTGCAGGGTGCCCGTGACGCACCGTTGTGCCATCGGAGTTTCCTCAATCACGACCAGCCGTGACCTGAAGTCATACACGATGGCTCTCCACACCAGGATGCTAGAAGTAACCCCGCTGAGCCTCTCCAAAACATTGCAAGGATGGGACCTCTCCCAGGTCGCCACCATCCTCGCCGACGACGGTCATCCGAAGAAGTACAGAACCGTTGAACAGAATGAATGCGGCGCATTTTGTTCAGCAATGAATCATGGTTCTGCTTGACGGGGATATGAACCCACGTTCCCCTAAATGCTAGTCCCATGCTTTTACTGCTCACCCATCACGCTCGTTCTGAATGTCGACAAATGAGTTTGATCTGAACCATGGGTGGCGATGGTACATTTTTTGAGCTTTAACAATGAATTAACTTACAGGACGTAGTAAGAAACCTATTTGATTTTATAGAGAGAAAAATGTTCACCAAATATTTGTGTCATTTCATGTTTCATAATTTTCAAGTTGCATTGCCATTTATGAATAAGGCCTAGAACTTAAAGCCCACCGTACTAGCTTACAGGGTAGCTGACAATCTGTGATACACATTGTTTCTGACATGGCATAACTTACGTTGCTACTGGAGAAGTTAGCCCAACATACAGCATGAGTTTGCTGATTAATGCTACAGGTCACTAGTGATAATAAATAATAATAAAAAAATAAAATAAAAAAAAATGTGTTGGGGAGCATGTGGTCAATCTCTCGGCTTTTGATGCAAACGTAAATCTTCCCCTTTCGCCTATGCTCCTCCCCTCCACCGTCCTAAGCATTTCTCCTAAGCTCAGCATTGTCAGTACAACATACGCCCTAAATTATTCGCTCTATATATTACAGTTTTTGTCTTCCTCAGTAGTTCTTCCTTGCATCAGTTCCATCAATTAAGAAAATTAACAAATTCTGCTTTGTGGTTCTGAATAATACTAGAACGCACAACATTAAGCCGCAACTACTTGGTGGAATTACCATATTAGATGAAGTCACGATAGAAACAGAATCTATTACAAATCGAGAGGCTGTTAGTAAGATATTAAGGCTACAGAGTTTTTTTTTTTAGATGTAACATCCTAGTTACGATTATTACAAACTTACAGCCACAAGAGCAAAGAAAAATAACATTGGAAGTTCTCACGAATCGCTGAAAGATGACTTCATTCACTTTCCGCCATTAGAACAAAATCACCGTTCATTACCAACGTTTCAACAAGTCGGAACTCATATGTGGTCAGCGTTATTTTCTGGCATATCGGCTTCAGCACTTCGACTTCAGCGATAAGTATTCACCGTTACATACACTGACATGCCTAAACTCATGGAACACTCTTATAAAAATTGGCGAGGGCTTATTTATCTTGCGGAAGTGAAGCAGCTCAACGTGACATCTCATGCACGATCAGCTCATTCGATCATATCGCAAGTATGCTCCTTGTCTGGTGATCTACGTGGTCCAATCATGTGCTGGAACTTTCCAGAATGCTCCTCAAATCTGGGCCAGGGTGCATTACCATTCTAGAACTTCCCATCTTTATACGAGTACGTAATCTCTATAGGAAGATGTAAATGGTCATCAGGCGATTTACAGTCACGTACCGGTTAAATATGAGCAAAGAACTATGCTAGATAAATACTTCCAAAAATTTTATGAAACAACAATTAGGAATGCATAATAGTTGCTAAAAAGTTGGATCCATGTTCTCATGTGGTTTTGCCGACACCCGAATCCCACCATCGGTGCGTATCAACCGGAAACGTGTGTCATCGGAAGCAGCTACTTCTTCCAGTCATGTAGAGTTCGCGATGCTGTGCTGTGAGTGAAGGTTTTCTGCCGACATAGCCCATCAGCGTCAAATATTTCTGCACGGACCGCACAGACACGTCTGTCTTGCGTCCCTCATTCACTGTAGCAGTCACTCGTTATTTTGTTGACTCGGGTGCATCAGTGTATCCGACGCAGGTACAGTATCAGTCATACTGGATACGCGATTTTCTAACTGGTCGATCACAGTATGTTGCTGTAGACGGGGAAGCCTCTTCTAAACTAGATGTTACTTCGGGCGTTCCTCAAGGAAGTGTAATAGGACCACTTCTTTTCTTAATTTTTATAAACGATCTCGGTGACAACGTTAATTGCAGGATGCGATTTTTTGCTGATGATGCGCTTATTTATAGGGAAGTGAGGTGCTCCGACGATTGCTTAGAAATTCAGCGCGATCTGGATGTTATTTCGGAATGGTGCCGTGAATGGCAGCTTACACTTAACTGTAAAAAGTTCAAGGCAATTCACATAAGTAATAAAAGACCCCGCTTCCTCAGGAGTACAAAGTTAACAATTCAGTTGTTGGCACTGTGGATTCCCTGAAGTATCTAGGCGTAACAGTACAAAGCAGCATGAAATGGGACTTGCACATAACTTCCGTTGTAGGCAAAGCTAATTCCAAACTACGATTTATAGGACGTATTTTGAGAAGTTGTAACGCTCATACAAAGGAAATATCGTACAAAACACTAGTGCGTCCGCATTTGGAATACTGTTGTGGAATTTGGGATCCGTATCGCAAGGGATTGATTGACACATTAGAGAAAGTACAGAGAAGAGCCGCTCGATTCGTGACTTGCTAGTTACAGTCCTTACGTAAGTGTCACAGAGCTGATTCGTGGGTTGGGCTGGGATTGTTTGGCGGACAGACGACGTCGTTTTCGTTTGAATTTGCAGGAGAATATGCGAAAATCTTTAAGTTACGAGTGCAACGAAATACTTCTTCCGCCAACCTATTTAGGTCGCAATGACAGGAGGGATAAGATTAGAGAAATAAGATGCCGTACTGATTCATATATGTATTCCTTCTTTCCTCGATCTGTTCGGGATTGGAATGCGCAGAATTAGGATTGGTGCTTAGCACCCTCTGCCACCCACAGTATTTGTGATTTGCAGAGTATAGATGTAGATGTAGATGTAGATTCAGCAGACGTTACCGGCCATTGCGCTGTCCCGTGTCACCCGCAAGGAACTCTCAATACACCCTTGACACTGTGGAGCGTGGAATCCGAAATAGCGAAATACTATGTTCCAAGCGTTAGGCTCTAACTATTATCCTCTCTTCATTCTCGGTTGATTTTCGTGGTATAGCTATTATAACATTAGTAAACGTTTCACAGGAAACTCCCCAGACCAATTGACAGCATTGACGACTATCTGTCTATTTATTATACCGTTCAGATACGAAGCGTACGTCTCCTGCACATTTTCATCCTGCTGTAATATGACTTTTAGTACCCTCCAGTGCAGCTCAGAGCGCTGAGGAGCCGCAAACTGGATCAGTGACGTACAACAGGGCCTGGCACAAGCCCAGTCCAGTGCGGGCCGGCCGTCCTGTATGCGGTTTTTAGGCGGTTTTCCACTGTCACCAAAGCGAATGCCAGGACCGTCCCCAATCTCCATCTCATAAGCTATAAATTTTACAAACAAACACTTAACACACACAGAACTTAATTAGACTTTATTTCTTCCATTAGTACGTAGAATGATCTGGCAGTGGGTATAAAATACTGGACGTCAGTAAGAGCTTGTAGCCGTAAAACCAAAGCTACAGATTTAACCATGCCAATGATGAGTAAAACTCGTCAAAATACGGCAGACCCCTAATGTTAGAAAATGTTGGTGAAGAAGAAAACATGACTATTAGCATATAAGTACTTTCATCCCCCTGTGTTCTTAATGGTTTGAAAAGATGGAAGAATTAGAAAATAGCTGCTGTTTCTTAAAATATTCTTATATAAAGCAATGTAATATGAGCCAATTTTTTGAGATTGTCAACAGGTATCGGCGATGGGTTATTGATCACAAATTTGGCTGGATTCGGGCAGAGTGTTTTGACGTTTGGCCTACTACGCTGTTTTTTATATTCCTTCAGATTACACAATAAATATATTGAATAGCTGAATGCATAATTGGGATAAATTATTGTGTCTTTGAACCGAGTTTGGTGGGTGAGTGATAACACTCGGGCTTGACATACTGGAAGACGAGTTCCGCAATCCTGATGTCGGTTTTTCACTGCATCTCGAAATCACTTCATATGACTGCCGGGATGGTTCCTTCCCGTTTCTTGTCCCCCGCAATCTCTTGCCTGTATTGACCTCGACGCCAACGAAGCGTAAAGCCTTAAACAGAAAACAATTTATCTTGTAATATGGTTTTGCCAGGACTAGACGTGAAATACATACATAAAGTGCCCTGATACATTCGAGAATTTGAGAAATCATTGTTCCGTATCTTCTAATTGCTGGGATATCCTCAAGCTAAAGCTCTAGGTCCAGCAGCCTATTGAGATGTAGACTATTCAGCCGCGGCTTTGCCACGTTGCCCAGGGTGCACCACGAGGAGGCTAGTCTACTTTTGCACCACAACTTCCAATTCATCAGGACTGCACACACAAAGCTCCAAATAGACTAAAATCTAGATATTCAACATGGAAGTTTGGTCAAGAGTTGGTCCAAAATAATTTCAACATAGGCGAAGCAAGGTGCGCTAAGTGGACAAATTCCAACCCTGACAAACAGGCGTTAATCCCAGACCCTACACGACAACCTCCTGGATTCAACCTTCCTAGTAAAACCTGGACGGCACTGAACCGAGTGAGAACAGGCCACGGTAGATGCAACTACTGGTTGTACAAGTGGGGAATGACAGAGAATCCTTCTTGTGACTGCGGTAACTATGAGCAAACCATTCACCACATCGCCATGGAATGCCCTCACAGGAGATTCAGTGGTACAATGAATCAGATTCACGAAGCAACAACAGAAGCAATTGAATGGCTCCAATCGTTAGACATCAGTCTGTAGAAATAGTTATATTTCTTGTAAGTTAATGTAGTTACTGTTTTTGTATTTCTTCTGCCATACGAAATAAATAAATAAATTTGAGAAAGGTTTTTGCATCTGTAAATTAAAATACATGTCTGAATTTATAATTTATAAAATACTGTGTGTAGTCGATACAAGACGATTGGATGCTAATAAAGGATTCAGAGGCTAAAATCGAAGCATTCGAAATTTGTGTCCACCACAACATACTGAAAATACCAACAACATAAAAAATTATAAATATACTGCCGAGAAGGTTAAAAAAGTATTGATATCTATTAAAGCTAACCGTAGTCCTCAATCCGAAGGTGGGTTGAACCTTCTAGAAAGACTCACCATAGGACGGTCAGTTCCTATCTTCCTTACGTCAAAAAACCCGGCAATTCCGCCGGGAAAAGGATGTGTATAGTTTAACGTGGAATGCGAACCACGGAAGCCTTCTGGCGTACTTCAAATTACACAACAAGCTGCGCCAGAGGTTAAAGTCGGGTTAAGGGCCTAGAGGGCTTCCATAAATTACGTGAGGTTTTTTTTCCGGATTTCCGAACCCCCCCCCCCCCTTTCTGGTGAGACTTTATAAGATCTGGTCCGACCCCCCCCCCTGTGGTGAGATCTTGGTTCGTGAGACCCCCCCCCCTGAAAATCGCCCTCGCAACTTTTTGAGACCTTTTTTTTTTTTAAGGTCTCACTCTTCCAAAGCCGAGGTACATCCCCCACTTTTATACGAAATACCCCCCTAAAATTGACTTTCGCGTCATTTATAGAACTTTATTTTTTTTAGCTCTACAGTCCAACTAAAGTTTCCAAAACCTCGCGTGAGATTTCTGTTGACCCCCTCCTCCCCCTTGGTGAAATTTCGCCGCCCCCCCCCCCCACTATTTCACCTCACGTAATTTATGGACACCCCCTTAAGAAAATCTCGCCGATACAGGGATTCGATCTCTAGTCAGACACATTAACCACTAATCCTTCAGACCGCTCTTATCAGCTATTAACCAGTGTAAAAAGGAGAACCACTTCAGCTGATCATTTAAAGAAATACAATCTAAGGCAAAAATGGCAGCGGGCGAAGGAGGAAATCCAATATAATATAAGAGAAATGATTGAATTAATAGCACCAGAAATTCTATTACATACTGCAACAGACAGGCAAAAAGTGGAAGATGTCGCAAGCATTGATTATTGAACGTGAGATATAAATGTTTTACAACTTCCGAATATGAACTGAAAACTGATCTACATGAATAATATGGACCTTTCCCCGCCAGTGTGGCTCAGTGTGGAGAGCGTAGGGGAGGTACAACAGGACCAGGTTCGATTCCTGGCACTGGCGTGCTTGTGGCGGTTTCTAGGAGGTTTCCCGCTATCGTCTTGGTGATTGCTGGGACGGTTCCCAGTTTCTGCATCATAAACTACACATTTTACAATCAAAAATACACATACCGTACAGAATACAAGAAGTTACACGTTTTACAGACAGATGTTAACACAGTATTTTCTCCTGTAGGTTAAGCACGCCTTTCATAACAAACCCGGTTTGAATTCGAGCAGGACACAAGTCCTTCCCTGACCGCCTCTCATGATTCAAACTGGCCACCTTTGTCCAGCAGGGGCCGACGGCCGTGGTCCTTAGATGGCCGAATCGAGGGAAAAAATGCATTGTTATTATGTCGAATCTGAACAAGCTTTATACCTGGTCGAGGTCATTATGAGCGGAAAAGGACTGGGGCAAGGAACACGATGGCTTTTTGGTGGAACCATACTGGTGTTCGCAATGAGTGACTTCGGGAAACCATGGAAAACCGAAAACTGGATTGCCGGCCGGAGATTAGAAGCGTCCAAGATGCAATGAAAACATTCTGTTGACAAGAGTATCTAATCCACGTTGAAGCTTTTTCATAATCGTATCTGGAACATGACCCACATGCCGTCAGTGTATCTTGGAACAGGAGTAGACATTAGACACGGGTATGAAGTGTTCATGGCACATTAGAGCAATATATTTACATATGCAGGTTTAAATAATGTAAGAATTTATAATTTGTGAAATCCTTTGTGTGGTCGATACGTTTGTATAGTACAGACGACTAGACGCTGAAGAAGTATTCAGAGACTAAAATCGAGGCATTCATATCTGTGTCCACAGCAAAATACTAAAAATACCAATAAAATAAAAAAATTAAAAATAAAGCCCAGAGACGGTTAAAAATATTGAGATCTATTAAAGATAGGCGTGGTCATCAAACTATAGGTTGATTGCACCGTCCCGAAGTGTACTGTATGTTAGTTAAGTTTGGAAATTGATGACTTGTAACTGACTGCTTTATCTGCATCTACGTCCTCTCCGTGTTCTTATTTTGTTCGATTTATGTAAACACAGATATTGAAGCTATAAATATTTAGTCAACACTGGGAGATAACTGAAATTATTACTCCTCGTCCATTCATGGTCATTAGCGGCGGGATACGAGTGGGGTAAGGAATGTTAAGTAATTCGGCTATGGCTCTCGCCTAGATCGAATTCGGCAAACTACTGAAAAATGAAATCTAGTTGCCGGACCGAGAATCGAACCCGTGTACTCTTGAATGCAACCACTCACCCATTTGACTTTGTAGGATGAAATTTGCATGCTGGATCACCAAAATCAAATGCATTAACAACAGCAGTGACTTTAAAACACTGAGTTAGCTTTGTATAGTTACATACAGTATACTCATTTTCTTCAAAATGTTACGGAGGTATACGTTTCTGCATTCGACGTAATTGTTCTAATCTGTTCTCCTGTTTTGCCTGAATATGTTTGAACAATAGGCTATTGGAGAGAGCTCAACTAATCTTGTACCGCCTACCCTCTGCAATTTATAGCCACACTCAATACGATAAGAAACTGAAATAGACTACAGATCATAACTTAGTCATTGATCCTATTCTGGTATCATCTTCTCATTTTTCGAAATATCATGGAGGTGGTCCACCATAATATTATTCATAACCCCATGATTTGTAGTGGGCGCTGAAGAACTGCTCCACAAGCAATGGACGATCATCTTGTTATAGGCGTGAGGTCAGGTCTTATATTATTAATGGCATTTGGCCATTTAAGCCATACATCCAATCGCATTCCGGAGGACGCCGGGTGGAATCCTCATCCGGTCATCTAGATTTGAGTTTTCCATGGATTCCCCAAATCACTCCAGGTGAATACCGGGATGCTTCCTTCAAAAGGCCATGGCCGAATTCCTTCCAGTTCATTGTCAACAGTCCCATCCCGCATGTAATCACCTCGATTCGACGATGCGTAAAGTCATAAGTAGGAAAAAAACATACATCCAACACAAGAGTTACTAATTCCAATTACCAAAATGCAAATATCAATGATTCAAAATATTTTTTTCCTCTAAGTGAATGTGATCATAAGACGAACTCAACACTTAATCAAAACCATTAATGTCCTAGGCCACAATAGAATCGGTAGCCCTCACTGGTGCTCTAGACCCTACCCTATCTGTTCCGGAAAAAGTTAGATGCAGGCTAGATGATCTAAATGTAACAGATACGTACTTTCGGATTAAATTCTGTTGTCCGAGTGTATACTGGTGGCGCTTAAACGATAGCTTATCAGTAACGGTCTCGAGGATTCCTCAGCTAAGTGGTACTTTTCGCGAACAAAGTTACTCATACGCCATCGTGATTGCTTTGTGCAAACATAAAAAACTTTTTAAGTTAGTTGTTAAATACACTACTGTTTGCAACCCTAAGACGTAGACATGTGATCACAATTAAATTTATTCCACATATTAAGAACATGACAATTCACAAATGATTAGCATTACAGAACTGTACAAGAACTTTGACCGTGAGAATTGAGAAGCTGCCACGTGGTGCAATCAGAGTCTCTAGACGACGTGGCATGAAATCAAAGAGAACCTTCACTGTGCTGCTGGGGAACACACTGCCACGCGGCTTGTAGGTACGTCCACATAGCATCGACAGTAGTTGCGGGGGGACCAGAACGAATAAGTTGCCAACCGATCATATTCCGTACATGTTCATGCGGTGGCATATCTGGTGAAAGTGTTGGCTGGGGAAGTAGTGGTACCCGTCGTTCGTCGAAGAAGGCTTGCATATTCTTCGCCATATGTAGCATGTGTAGATGCCTGCAGGAAGGGCAGCGCTACGGGCTCTAGAATCTCCGTGATGTGTCATTGCCGATCAGAGTGCCCTCAATACGTATGAGGCAAGATCGCTTGTTATAGCCAATGGCGCCCCAATCGTACTTGGCGTTCACCCGCTATGCCACTAAAAAATGCAGTTTGACGAATTACGTTAATCACAGCAGCCTCTTACACGTCCGCAGCCATCACTGTAGAAAAAGTTGAAGAGGGACTCGCTACTCATGGCGTTCAAGTGCCCGTTGCAGTCTCAGACGTTGGTGGTTTCTGGCTAATAAATGCCGACACAAAAGCATGTGTGCCACCTGTCCAGCCATCAGAAGACGGCGTCGAACCATCGACGCAGATATGTCCACACCCGTCGCAGTGCTCCAACGTGGAGCCAACACTGTGGACGAAGCTGGTCTGTCGATTGCAGTCATCCCGCGCTGTGGTTACGTTGTGTTGTCCAGTACCCGCTCGCCTTTGTGTCCGATCCTTCTTCTATCCAACACGCGCGTCGCTGTCGTAGCAGCATGCCCTGTATGAGCCGCAATGTCACGTTACGAGAAACCCGTTTCCCGGAGACCAATCATTCTGCCACGCTCGAACTCACTCGCATGCTGATATTGTGCCATCTGACGTTGAAGAGGCATACCGACACCTATTGCACGATTCCACTTTGTTTGACGGCACTACACCGATTGAGAGTGGCGTAACATTGACATGTACGGTCACAAAAAACAGCGCGCTACTGAGCCTAAGTGCACGTCATATCTCTGCAATCTTAATCACTTATTATGGTCCCACTATTCTACACATCCTCCGAATTTGTAGTGAATGAGACCATTCGTTCAGGGTGTTAAAATTTTCTCAAAAAATAGTGTATCTCAGCTCTTTTTTTATGAGAGGGCGTTATTTAATGCACGAACATGGAGTATGGTAATAACTGTTACAGCTTTGCTGGTATAGAGAACTTGTTTTTTTTTTTTTTTTTTTTCCCGGCGACAGTTCAGCCAACACTAACCAATATGCAGCTGGTACAAGCCCGTGCACGACAAGTAGACCTACGTTGGTTGTGAACGGAACATCCTGGTGGCGCTTGGCCTTCAACTAACTACCCAGTGCTTGACCGGACGTTTCTGGATGAACAGAACGTTGGCACCATTAGCTCAAACCTGTTGAGACACACAGGTGATTTGTCGAATGATTGCAACATTACCCCAAAGCATCTGCTTCAAGACGCCGGATTCACAGTTGTTGGTTCAACTGAATGTAATAATGAGTTTGCCATTCAAGAAATACGCTTACAGCAACAGTAAAATTATGCCCAATTTCCTAAAACAGTGACCGGATACAATTTAAATTTACAGCGACGGTTCAAAAAACAAGAAAAAAGTGCTTTTCATATGCCATTCCTGTTCAAAAACAAGATAGTAAAGTTACCAACAGAGTTAAGTCACATGACGGTGGTACTTGTTCCATATTAGAATCCTTAGGATTTAGATTGTCTTTTCCGATTCAGCGACTACGTAAAAACGTCAAAAAACTTTAGTTTCAAACGAAGTGAAAATACCAAACTATACAGGTTAATTGAAGTACTGGAAATGTACTACTATTTATGACTTTATGCCTCGTCGACGTCGAGGTCATTAGAGGCGGGATGGGACTAGGAATGGAAATCGGCCATGACCTTTTGAATGAAACAACCCGGCATTCGCCTGGAGTGATTTGGAGAAACCATGGAAAACCCAAATCTGGATGCCTGGACGGGGATTCGAACCGCCTTCCTCCCGAATGTGAGGCCAGAACGTTAAAAATTCACCCACTTCGCTCGGTAAGTACTGCAAATGATGTATGAAAATGAAAAAGGCGATGTATTATTACGGGTGTAAGCTCACAGCTGCAAAGAACGTAACGAAGTCGTATCATAAGACGCAGTCTACACAAAGCTCAGATTATTTTGTCATATGATACTGATACGTGAATAATAATGGAATCAAACCACAAGGGTCAAAGAATCATATTATGCTTTGATCCAGCCAAAATATACCCAAATTCAGGCATTGTACCTTCACCACATCAATATTTAAGTTGAAAACGGCAGTTTCCGAAAACACTAGCCATATGCCAAAAAGTTAAAATGCAATAAATTTAAAAATGTGGCTATGTCACTTCGATGGCTGGTATCAACATCTTACTCCAGGTATTAGTTTAGAATCTCTAGCTTCTGTTTTCATTACTCTGTATAGAGCACGCCATGAATGCTGTGTATATCTGATTGGTTGTTAAGATGTAGATCCCTCCATTTTGTTTCTGTGCGAGCGCGTGCCGATTCCTTTAAGAGGAAACTTTACCGAAATTGTTGAATGATTTATTTAGAAACTGAATACTCGCATCTACCTCAACCAAGATATTAGCATATTGGCTAGTGTTCCTGGCTACCTTGCTTACTATCCAAAGTAATTCGCAACAGCAAATAAATCATAGGAGAGGATATGCAATACAGAACACACGTTAAGTCCACTGGCCTTCATAGGTAAATACGTTCCTTTTGCTGAAAACGTATTTTTCTCCAAAGGCTTTAATATTCTACGAAAAAGTGAGAAACACTCTATTTCAAACACATTAAGATGGAGAGAACACCTACACTCTAGCGAATTAGTTCATAATTTGGTTTCACATAGTGACACTGCTTCACGATTTCCCGCATCGAGCTTCCAAACATTTAATTTTATAGGATAAAACAGATCTACAGCGCAGTATGGAAGCACGTAGCATTCATGACGTGATAACTAGATAAAAATTTCCCTGTTACCAGGTTATGAGGTTCTCTATAGGCCCATCTTCTTGCCGTGTCGCCAGATTATGTGGTACCGAAATGACCACCCCTTGTCGATACAACAAAGGCCAATTGTTAATGATTTCGAAGCTACCCGTTGCCAGCTAGACTATTCAGTCGCTTTACTGCTTGCGATAATAGAAACCTCTAGCTGAAAGAAAACTCAAATCTTCTCCACTCACCAAATAAAAAGATGCGAATTCGAATCCAGGGCCGGCAATCCAGATTTGGGTTTTCCAAGGTTTCCCTAAATCACTCAAGGTAAATGCCTGGATGGTTCGTTTAAGAGGCCATGACTGAATATTTTCCTGTTCCTTGCCTCCAATTCCTTACCGCCTTTAACGATTTCGACGTCGACGAGGGATAAAGCCATAACCATAAACCAAATAAAAGTGTTACTGACATTTCGCAATATTTTGTATGCAATGTTATTATAAACAAAATATGGTACTTTATAAAATTACAGTAAACCCGTTTTTCTCAAATTAAAGGACTGTTCATTTTTCTCAGCAATTTGCAGTTTTTTTCAGTGCCCGCGTGATTCTTTTGCTGGCTCTCGCAGCCACCAACAATGGAAAAAGGTATACGGTCTACAGGTGCATCAACCTTTAAAACTTAAGTATTTTAAACTAAACACTATACTTTGCCAGTAGAACCATATTACTGCTTACAGTGTTTGTGAGGCGCTTGAGGAGTTCATTAGATGTTTTACAATGACATTGTGTATATCGCGGCTAAAATATAAACCAAATATTTGCCTACTCGGATTGTTTACAAGTTAGTCACCAGATGTCCCATAGAGAAAAGTGAAAAACAAGTAAAATAATATGACAATCTGGAAGTATGATCTGTGATGAAAAAAATATAAAAATAGCAGGGAATGTTTAAGTAGATTCCTGGTGCAGTCGTTAATCATTATTCTAATGATCTTCACTGATTTGTCGCTTGTGGTAGGTCAGACGAGAGTCAATGTGTGACCTGTGTTCATGTTAGGGAACGGATTCCACGTATCTCAAACGCCGTGCAACATGCCGCTCGCAACGTTAGTGCAATCTGCAGTTCCAGTTAAATGTATTATAATAAAATTACGGTACAATGCACTCTAATTTAAGAGGATTTTCAGTAAAATGGTATTAATACATGGCAAAATGAACTCAAAAAACTTTAAAACTATGTTAGACGTAAGAATGCCTTGAAATATGTTGGAGAACGAATAACTCCAAACATCAATGAGGCCATTAATAGTAGGTGCATCAAACTGGAGAGAAAGTACCTTTTTTGTAAGAACATGTATGTATGTAAACGCCTCTCCCTTAACCTCCAACTCAGGCACTACAATACTGTAGTTCGACCATCAGTACTGCACGCCTCAGAGTGCCTCAATATGGCTAGAAAGGGACAACTCAGAAAACTGGAACTACAGGAATGAAAGATACTGAGGAAAAGCATGAATATCGTCAAATAAGAGGGAAAATACAGACTCAAGCACAATAAGGACCTATACCAACAGCTGAAGAGCATTAAAACAGCTATGATAAAAAGGAGATTGATCTTTTATGATCACATAGTTCAGATGGACAATCATAGACTCACCTCCAAAATCTTCAACACCGTCTCTAGAGGGATAGCGACTAATGCACAGTGAACGAGGCTACTCAGAAAAGATCTGGAACAACTTTAAATTGCCCCTACGAGATTTACAACAGGGACAGGTACAGAATGCAGCATCCGATTCTCTCCAGTCACTAACGGCCAAAACTCTGTGCCCCTGATCTGAGGTGAAATGGACACAGAAAATAAAAGACAACCACAGTGCAAGGATGAAGTGCTAAGAAGAAAACTCACCAAAGAACCACGCGGTACAAAGTTGGCCAAATCGAAAAAGAATCAGAACATGTAAGAATGATTAGTATTTTTCCATCCCATTTACTTCCGTAGAACACCTCTACAGTACAGTTTCACAATACAATATTTTAATACGGCATTCGGTTTAGGGTAGTCTGGAGCCTATCTCATCTACAAGCTACAGTTTTGAGACTGACGGACAATTCCCATTGGATACAGAAATCTGAAAATATAAAAAGCCAACAGTGTGAACCAATGACACGGTATTTCTTCATTGGTATTATCCATGTTTCTCCTGTTACCAAAAAAAGGCGTTTCCTGGACAAATTTTTTTGGAATCTATGAAGAAGACGTGATTTTTGCAGTTGTTCGGGGTACAATATTCTGCTCTAATAATTCCAGAAACGTCTCGTATATCCTTGAAGCTCACAGAGATAAGATTATCAGCACAGGCTGATAAGATCTGCCGACGTGCATCTTAGCTTCCAAACACCTTGAGTTGACCAGAAAAGAACTATTGGTATTCGGCGGCATATATTCTAGGATGCGAAAGATATGTCTTGATTAGGCCTAGTTTATTTTCAACAGTAAACATAACGTTTACTGATATACTAATATCGATCATATCCTGCATTTAAACGACTAATACCAATAATTCTTACATATAGTATAGTTTTAAATTTCTGAGCGGTTATTTTTATCATTAAGTTAGGTTGTTACAAAATCGAAGTGGGTAAATGTATTCCCTCTTCAGCGACCTACATATGTACCGCAAGTATTAGTTTGACGAACTTAACAGTCAAAATTTCAAGACTCAAGACTTTATAACTCCACTAGCTATATAGCTTTGCTTCACCCTCGCCGACCTTGGTATATGTAGTCGTCTGCCTTTTGTTTTTCTTCTAATAACAATACATTAACGTTTGTTCTATTAATTCTATAATTTTGTTACGCTTATCGGATACTTAATCTGTGATCTGTGGTCTGTTTAATGTTTTACGTATATTTTAACGTATCACATTTCAGAAAACTGAAGAAACAAATAACCAGTACACACCGGCAGATAAGTCGATTTCATACAAAGCACTAGGCCGTACTCACTTTGAATATTGTTGTTCTTTATGGGGTCCCCATCAAAAGGGGTTAATGGAGGCATTGGAGAAGGTCGAAAGAAGAGCCGACCGATTCGTGACAGGGAAAGCGTAAGTTCGAAGTTGAAGGAGTTAGGTTGGGAACACCTGGAACACCGAAGGCGTTGCCCTCGACGGAAGCTAATTGAAAAATTGACGACTGACTTATTTCGGAATGAAAGCAAACAAATATTACTACCAGTAACATTCATATCTAGGAATGACCGCGAAAATAAGATAAGAGAAATCAACGCCATAACAGATTCGTTTCTGTACTCATTTTTTCCACGAGCGATTAGAGAATGGAATAGGAAGAATTTACCGGGTGAGTTTTAAATCCAACAGGAGTAGTTCTGGATAAATCACTCCGGCCATCCTCATTTGGATTCTCCATGGTTTTCCCAGATTGCTCCAGGCGAATGCCGGGATGGTTCCTCAAAATAGCCCGTGGGCGCCTCCTGCATCCAGTATATTCCTTCCAATGCACCCTCCGCCACCCACTTTTAGTGAATCGCGGAGTAATAATAATCAAATTTAGGGTGTATAAAATCCAAACTTAACAGAATCCAAAGACTGTAGTGTTTATTTGTGTTGTAGCGTGAAGGTGTGGTCATTTGTGATGCAATGTGATCTGTGGTGCCTATCTGTTCTTGGCACAAATGATTTATCATTTCAAGCTCCGTTCTCTGGTCACGTGGAGTGGTAAGATATGTGGGAGATCTACATCACAGCATTCAAACTGCGAAAATCTCATCTGAATTGGTTTTTTAGTTTTTACGTGATGCCTGGACAGACACACGCTACCTGCTCTACTAGCATAGATCATATGCGAGTTGGCATAATTTCCTTCCTAACAGTCGACTGATGATCCGTTCTTTATCTTAGTTTTAAAAACCTCGAGTGAGTATGTAGTTCCAAGTCCACCATGTGATGAGGTGATGAGGTTGCATCTGTTTTCCCGATGGGAGACATAATTTGTTAATCGTCACTGATGAAATATATTCGATCTTCTACTTTATGTTCTGAATTTGTTTAAGTGAATCAACAAAGGAGTAATATGAGTACTGGACGTCAGTTATGAAGTCTACTTTTATGACTCATCGTATGAACTGCTCTACTATTTAGTTTTCATTGCGTCTCCTTTAGGATGGAAATATTTTTCGCGATTTCCCCAGTTATAACTTGGAATGGATGAGGTCACGACATCTTCCCTACTCTGTAAATTCATTTTAAATGTGTCTCCTAAGCTTGAATCAATTTAATGATAATTTTTGAAGAATTTCTGGGAGCACTGTTTATAGGATGCTTTAAAATTATCTTTGCAACTTTGAAAAAGCCTATACAAATTTATTCAGTTTACCTACAGAATAGCTTAAAGTGTTATATTGAAGCAAAAAAGTCATCTCATGGGCCAGTAGCATGCGCATTTTTATTGACTGCTTCATCTAGTTTCGGAAATTGCTCGTTGTGTTTTGGAAATTTACTTTTGACATTAGAACTTTGTTGATAGCAAATGGTCACATGGCATGATAAATAACTATATTGGCAGCGATTTTCTGACTTTTCTTAGGTCTTTGCGCCTCGATGAGATCATTAAAAGCGACAAAGAACTGGGGGCAACGTACGGGGTGGAATTTGGTGACTACTGTTTTAGAAAAAAATCATCGTGGTGTTGATCTGGAGCTATTTCCGGAAACCGGGAAACCTGGATAGCCGGACAGGGATTCAACCCCGCATCCTTCCGAATGCTCACCCACTAGGCTCTGTCTGTTTTACACGAACAAGACATTTCTCTTCCAGACTTAGAACCTCTGAATTTTTTTTATGGAGTTCTGTTAAGGCTTGAGTGTATGTTCCGCCATTTCTTGCGAATCTCAGCTCAGAAATCGAATCTACACCGCAGTTGCCAATATACTTGATTTCTCATCACCATTTGCGGTCACATATAGCTATTTTGCATCTGACTTTACACCTCGTCGACGTCGAGGTCATTAGAGACGGGAAAACGAGTGGAGGCTGAGAACGCGAAGGAATTTGGCCATGACCTTTTGAAGGAATCATGCAGGAATTCGCTGGAGTGATTTTGGGAAACCATGGAAAACCCAAATCTAGGTTGCTGGACTTGTATTCGAAACCGCGTCCTTCCGAATGCGAGACCAGAGCGTTGCCACTAACCCCTCACGCTTAGTGCAGAAATAGTTCTTAAATATTAAACTTGAAGTATCATTTGTAACAAAAGTTACAAATGATACTTTATCTGTTTCTTTAAGTTACCAGAATACATTTCTGTATGTTTTGAAGTCCTGTAGAATCACCCCGCGCTAACAAGGGACAACTATACAAAGACATTTTCATAATATAAATGCCTAAATTCATAAACAACACATTCAGAAAAACATTTCTAGTACAGTTACTGTAATCTCGTAACTGTTAGCTGTATGTAAATGCCCAATAAAAATGATTAGCTCTTCCATTCTTATAAATTGAAGTTGGAATCCCAGCAGTAACTAAATAATATTAGGTGGGCAAAATGTTTGTTGTGCGTTTCTTTCACTCTTAAACAGACGGGAAACTCGCGATAAATTATTTCCGTGTAGTGTGAGTCACATAATTTCCGCTACGCTAGTGGTGTCGACGTGCTTGTACGCACCCACCTCAGATATGGGGCTTCACTTCACTCTCCCGTTATTCGGAGAACTTGGTTGGTGGGGAAATATGTAAGCTGTTTACACTAGAAGAAACGTGAGGCAGCAATTGTGAAATAAGGAACGTCTTCAAGCTACAGTGACGAAGGAGTTTGAGGGTCGGCAAGCCTTAACTATTTGAACGGTAGTGAAAGATCCACCGCTAATGGACGTGGGGATTTCTCCTTATTGCAAAGTACTGTGCAACGAAAGAACTATAACTTCCAGCTGGATTTTCATGATTGAAGACTCATGCTCTTTTTCTGGCGCTGGAATTTGTATTTAAACTGTTCTATTGGAATAACGCTATGGCCTCGCATTCGGGAGGACGCGGGTTCGAATCCCCTTCCAGCCATCCAGATTTTGGCTTTCCATGGTTTCCCCAAATCATTCCAAGCGAATGCCTGGATGGTTCCTTCAAAAGGCCATGGCCTAATTTCATTCCATTCTTTGCCCCCAGTTCCATCCCACCTCTAATGACCTCGACATCGACTAGTCATAAAGCAATAAGATAAAAAATATTGCATTGATAAACCTTTCATTCCTATCCCTTATTGAAAAAACGAAGAACTACTAACTTTTGATTGTAATGAACCGAACCTGATGGGTGAGTGGTAAGGTTCGCGCTTGTTATTGAGGCGGACGCGGATTTAAATCCCCGTCCCACTATTCACATTTCGATCTTCATGGTTTCCTGAAATCACTTCAGGATAGTTTCTGCAAAACACCATGGCCGAATTCCTTTCCGTTACTTGCTCCCATCCTCTCCATTTCTAATTACCTTGATTTCGACGAGCCATAGTTAAAAAAGGAAAAAAGGATTCTAATAACCTAATAAGTCGTAATGACGTAAAAACCAAACTCAGCCATCTGTATGTGATTGTTCTTGACATGGGTGTACTCAGAGGCTGATAATATTTCGCGGTCGCATATTTGATCAAGTGTGCTTTCATTTTATGGGACAAACCCAAGGTGGGTAACGGCCATAACCACCCTAAAAGTACTGTAATTAACATGAAAGAAGAAATTGCAATCACTGAATTTTGAACATAAAGTTCTCCTTTATGTCCCTTCGAAAGTGCAGTTGTTATAGCAGTAATTTAAAAGTTTTTTTTTAAAAAAAAAAAGAAAGAAGGAGAGTAAATTGATAATTATTTTTTTAGTTTAAGGAACTCTCAATAAATTCGCCTAGAGTGATTTTGGCAAAAGTATGTAAAACCGAGATCTGAATAGTGGGAACGGAATTCGAGAGCAGGTTCTCCCGAATACGGTTTGCAATGGTTTCTCAATATCATTCCATGTGAAAGTACGCATGTTTCTTTCAAAAGGCCATGAATGAATTCCTTGCTGTTACTTGTTCCCAATCCTCTCCTTCCTCTAATGACTCCAATCTAAACGATCCACGAAGACATAATTAAAAAATAAATCAAATCCTATCAATTTTACTTTGAATCATCATGGAAACCGCATGTATGGCGCCAATAGCCTAACACTAATGTCAAAAGAAAAATATAGTTTTTGATTTCAACTAACTGTTACACCGCCAGTATTGGCCCCTTGAGATTTCTATTAATCTCAACTTGTGTTTCGGCAGTTGGCATAGTCTATCGCATTCAGGAACGCTTACCCTTACATCAGTTGTTTGTGCCTACAGTGTGATAACAAGATAAGATATAATAAGATATAAACCGTTTACGTTTAACCGATAGCGAGGTTTACCCAACTATTTACCGTATCATGGAGATTATCGAAGTGAAAGACGTCAAGCTAACTGCACAAGCGAATGGCTACGTCGTTGCAGTTGCTCGGTTTTCTGGAAGCAATTCCGAATGCAGGAATGGTTTCGCAGCAAAGATCACGTTACCCAGAGAACAGTTCAGAAAATTGCGTGCATTGTTTCTCAGTGAATAGGATCATGCCTGTCCAGTTGGACCAATTGTTTGCGGCACCGTGATGCTGTCTGGCGCTGACACGTGGTTAGCTGTTTCAAATATTGGTGGTCGAAGCAATTTACATCATCAGAACTTGGTCGGCGGTGTAGGAGAGGTGGTGTTGGAGAATTGTGCACCAAAGTCCTTGGTTAAATTCCATACCTCTCCGCAGTGCGAATGGATTGAGGGCACAAGACACTGTTGATGGTGATTCCTCCGTCGGATGGGGACGCTAATCCTGGAGGGTCTGGGTGCCTTTGGGAATAGTAGGCCAGAATGTGCCGGCACCAGGTTTCTCCTACTCTCTTCTCCATCTCTTATTTTATACGAACACTGTCACGCTGTGAAAGGCAATGGGAAATCGCCTTAGTTCATCCTTCCAAGGGAGTTCCCATGGAGGGGAGCATCCTCCATGGTAACCACCTGTGCCTGGAGTTGGCTATGACACCATAAGATGAACAAAAGGATAATAGATTTTCTAATTCCGAATGTTATCACATTGGCATCAAAGAACTTTGAAAGCCACTAGCCAAAGTGAATCTTCAATAAGATGGTAATTTAATTTAATTACAATGGAGCGCTAAGCACGCAGCTACATATCTACTCAACTACTTCTGCATTTCAGAATTTTTTTTATCAAATTCTTTCGCGGTTGCAGGCAAATCGTTCAGTAGTTCTCTAGATAATATATTCCATTCCTAACTCTCTAACAAAAGAAAGAAAATTTCCCCACTATCCTATGCCTGAATTCAAATGTTAGATAATGGTTATGTCAAACCAAAAATATATACCGTGATAACTAAGAATGGAAGACTTTCATTTTTTTTTTTAAAATAATTTTGCCTGTAAACACAATTTGTGAAGGCAATGATTAAGGAGCCAACCTAATCTAGATTTTTTTTAAATGATTTTTTACAATTTCGTTAGTTTGAACTGTCAAGCATACTCGAAAAGTTTGTCCCGGAGCCTGCTGAAAATAGCAGGCTTATTGGGCGTTATATTGCTCTTATTTCGGCAGTTGTCATTTAATCTTGGTCAGTGTAGAATACCTTAAATAACTTTGGGGCCTTGATCGTGAAATGATGGACAAATTGTTAACAATTGTACGTTTAAAGTCTAATTACTATTATCTCGTAACGTGTTACATACGCGTGACACAATAATTAAAGAGGGAAGGAATGCATAAAACCTATCGTATAAATGATGAAAATTTTCGTCTGTTATCTCATAACAACTAGTAAGTGGGTAAATTTTCTCGGATTTTAATCTCTACGTATTAAAACAAAATGTATTATCAATTCAGGCATATGCCATTTTGTCAACAGTTGATGCAAATTTTTCCTTTCAGTAGGGACTGTTATTACCATTACAAGTATTAATTTATTTTTTTCTTTTAATTTCAAATTCTTCATGCGGCAAATGGGACATGGATTTGCTGGATGATATCTTAGTCACTGTCTACCCTATTTGGGACAAACAAAACGAATTGCTTTGTATTATGTAATTTGTAATAAATTTATAATTATATATATATATATTACTTTATTTACTATAAAAATATAGAAAAGCAATCCTTTTCCAGCGTTCTAAACCAGACTTGACCCGCAATGTTTCTTTTTTTTTCGTTGTTGGGAAAAATTATTTTTATTCATTTTTAAAGCAACTCCATGTTAAAAAATTTTTGCTTCTAGTTTTTTAATATGTGACTACACAGCCAGATAATCAGAGGCCCACCAACAATATTAAGTGGCTAGCGAGTTATGGATTTCTGTTCAAACTGAGAATGCTCACTCCGAAAATTGTGGATCCAGATCGAAATTTCTTGACTCAGCCAGCTAGAAACCCCTACCACAAAATCCACTTGTTAACTATAAGCATCTGAATTGCATATTATTAGTTTGCAAGCTCTAAAACGAATAAATTTATATTACTAGTTTGGATCACTCTACGCAATACGTTCTTCCGTTTTACTTCCATGCTACTGAATATAACAATATGAAACTTCTGTTTTGCTAATCAAGGAAAAGGGTTGGGAGGAACGAAAGCATCGCTATCAGTCTTTCAACGGTTTAAATTTTGATCTGTATGTTATATGTTACTCTGTTTCTCAAATGTTTAATTCTGAGTTGGAAAATAGGGTACACGTTGTCACTTACCTAGATTATTACGAAGGACCACCTAGAAATCATAATGAGAACAGCTGGTAAGGCAGGCATGAGGTTTGACTTTTCTTTGCTTATGGCTTCACGCCTCGTAGAGGTCATTAGAGGCAGGGGAGGGTTGGGGGTAAGGAACGGAAGGAATTCGACCATGGTGGAATGCCAGGTCGGAGTGTCACCCTTTTTTTGAAAATTGAATGGGGGAAAGGACTGGGGACAAAGAAGGGAAAGGAATTAGGCCATGGCCTTTTGATGGAACTATCCAGGAATTCACTTGGATTGATTTATGAAAACCATGATAAGCCTAAATCTGGATGGCCGTACGGAGATTCGAACCCACGTCCCCCCTAATGCGAGGCCGGAGCATTTCCACTCACCCACCACCTGTATGTTTCCAGTAAGCTCCTTAGTTAATGTGGCAAAACCGGCAGGTTTTAGAGCTATAAACAATTATTTATGATAGCTACACGAACGATAGTTATAATTGTGAGGATAAAATAGGTGTTTATTTTCAAGCTGCTAATTAGCGTTTATGAGCTTATGTAATGAGGCGCCACAGATCATGACTTGGCTGTTAGCACTTCGCTTTCTCTTCGACACTAATACGCTAGGATGTGGACTTTACTTTTACAGTTAGCGTTTTTAGCACCAATTGAGGCCTCGTCCTCGTCTGCAACAACGGGTCGGATGTTAACATGCAGCACTGCACTCATAAATGGTATAAATGTGTGACCACATCGAACAATGCATTAACACTTTTGATTCTGACTTCGACGGCTCGCCCAGTCATGAAGAATTCTACGCACTACCAAGTTAGTTCATTGTATTTTACTGGTCTTCAATTGTCTCCTTATTATATTAAAAATGTGTAACAGTGATAATGTTGGTTTTCGATATGTTCCTCATTTCATGAATCTTCAAACTATCGTAGTTAGTCCACTTGATTACTTTATATTACGCGATGTCCATTGAAAATTTGACAGCGCTGTTCACTTTGTAATTTCCTAATAGCTTCTAGCTCGTATGGGTTTGACCCGCATGTTATCAGGCGCTGGGGATCTTGCATTGTTACAAACGGATATAAAAGGTTCTCTTCTTCAGGAATCATCAGCCACAGTCTCTGATTGACTTTACACTTGGTAACCGCAATGAGAAGCCGGATGAATGTTTCCGCTGAAGGATAAGCAAATTGTGTCCGTGCTGTAGCACTTCCTGTAGTGGGACGCTCTGAAATTGCTACACAGCACTCGTTTTTTTAAGGCTTCCTGGCTACCTTCCGAAGGTTTTAAAGGAAACTGTGGCACGATTGAAATCTATTTGGTTGATGAACGAACAGAGTTTCCTCAATTGTATCTTCGTTTCTGTCACTGCACATTAGTTTGTGAATTTGAGATTTAATTTCAATAAATGTCTTCAGTAACCAATTCTGTCACTTTAAGTTTGTGACCTTTTTTTTTTAATATGTCACATTGATAACAGATAATCCTCACAGATCCTTTTAGTAATTTAAAATGACAAAATCCAGGGAAGAATGTTCAAAAACTATTTATTCCCCAGTCAACGGCAATCGCAAATGATGTGGCCTCTTTAGCACAAGATAGGAAAGGATACGATGGATGGAGGATTGCATCAAACCAGTCGAAAGACTGATGACAGCAAAAATAAAAAAAGTTGCCTCTTTATTAGAATATCATCAACTTTAAGGGATGTGAAGCTTTAATTCCACCCCTGCTCCAATAACTGATTGGTGACCCTATTCCAATGAGGGAAGCTAAGTGTTGCCATCTGTCTGTGAAACGTGTAACTTGTGTTGTGTATGATAAGTGTATTTTTGTTCGTGGAACGTGTTGTTTATGAAACGGAAGTTGGGGTCCGGCCCAGCATTCGTCTAGGGGATTGCGTAAACCCGCCTAAATACTTCAATGAGGACGGCCAGTAGGCGGGACGAAGGAATTGACCCTAGGCTTGTTCCTTACCGATTCAGTGTGGTGGCGCTATAACGCACGTAACTGCACAGGCGGGTGAAAGATGTATAATGCAAAGAAAACATTCACCGTCTTCCTCGAAATCCTGATACAGGATCAATTAAGGGGGTTAATGTAAGGAAATATTGGATACAGGAATCATATTCAGTCATTTTTACGATTGAGTTTCGTTTTTTTCCGTTCTCATTAAGGCGAAAAGAATACATATTGAGCAAAAATCTATGGTCGTTCTCTCCCTTTATACACAGCATGTTAAGAAAGTTTACGGAAAAGGTCAAAACGCGATGGGATAAAATAGTTCAGTCAGAAAATCAATCTACATTCTTTGAAGTGAGTCAGACAGTAAATATTTTTTACTTCTGACATGGTAATGATGTAATATTCTTAACTTGTACCAAAGATTAGTATACCACAATTCTACTGAACATTCAGTGTATCAATAGTTATACAAATTGGGAGTCCTCCAGAATCAATGCAAGCACTACGCCATTAAACAGAACATGCACATTATTTGTTTTAATTGAATTTGGCCGACAGGCCGTGCAGATAGCTGCCACTTCATTCATTTTATTTCATTGTATTATTCATCATATTATTCTCCGTTTAGTTAAGCACAACTTCATGGAAGATACAGACCCAACACGGGCTCAACAATTAATTAAAACTGCCAATGCCCGTGGCAGGACATGAACTGGTGATCTTTGCAATTCTCGGCTGACATTCTAAACCTTACACTGCCTGTCATCGTCTGAGATATCCCACGCATTCTCTGAGTTTCGTCACTTGCAGGAATTATTCCTGGTAAGAGTATTTCCTGCTCCTCCACTGGTGTCTTGTAATCCAGAGTATTGATCTGACGACAACGGAAGTAAAGAGATTCAGACTGGGAAGTGGGGGAGAAGGACAAGTTATACAACTGCTCTTCCTCTTTCGCATGTAACGTCCAGGATACGTGTGGTTAAAAAGGTTCCGCACACTATAACACAAAAATACCCTGGCACCCCATCCCGCTGCATTCGCATTTACGATGAATGACACGTCACTGGAGTATATTTATTAGCTACGCTTATTTGGAATGAGATATGTACACTGTAAAGTGCACGAGATCATCAATATTGGCCGATTTTTTTTTTTTTTTTTTTTTTTTTTTGTCGTCAGTCTTTCGACTGGTTTGATGCAATCCTCCATCCTTTCCTATCCTGTGCTAACCTCTTCATTTCTACATACCCCTTACAGCCCACGTCATCAATTATATGTTTCATATATTCTAATCTCTGTCTTCCTCTACAGTTCTTACCTTCGACTGTTCCCTCCACTAACAAGTTAACCAATCCAGCATGTCTCAAAATATGACCTACCAGCCTGTCTCTTCTTTCTGTAAGCTTCTTCCATAAACTTCTTTTCTCACCCATCATTTCCAAAACTCGTTCATTTCTTACTTTGTCTGTCCACTTAATTTTCAGCATTCTTCTGTAACACCACATTTCAAATGCTTCAATTTTCTTTCTTTCCGGTATTCCTAAAGTCCACGTTTCGCTACCATAAAGAGCTGTGCTCCACACAAAGAGTTTCAAAAAGTTCTTTCTAATTCCTAGATCAATATTTGAAACTAAAAGGTTTCTCTTTTTCATGAAAGCTCTTTTTGCTAGTGCTATTCTGCTTTTGACATCATTCTTGCTTCGGCCATCGGTTGTAATTTTACTTCCTAAGTAACAGAATTCGCTTACTTCTCCTATTGCATCCGATCCTATTTTTATATTTAATCTAGTATTGGTATCATTTCTGCTACATTTCATCACTTTTGTCTTGCTTTGATTTATATTCAGTCCAAAATCTTCCTTCAGTATTTCGTTCATGCCATTCAGTAACTTCTCAATATCCTCAGCCCTCTCTGCTAACAAGACAATGTCATCAGCAAAACGTAGCATACTGATTTTTTCTCCCAGAAAACTTATGCCACATGGAAATTTTTCTTTGACATTCTTCATTGCTGCCTCTACATACAAGTTGAATATTAACGGGGATAGACTACAACCTTGTCTCACACCCTTTTTAACTGATGCATGTCTCTCATGATTCTCTACTTTTATTACCGCCACTTGATTCTTATATAGTTTATAGAGTATTCTTCTATCTCGATACTTTAGACCTGACTTCTTTAAAATTTTGAACATCTTGTCCCACCTAACATTATCAAACGCTTTTTCTAAACCAACAAATGCCATAAAAGTATCTTTGTTTTTCTTCATCCACCCTTCAAGTATTAATCTTAAAGACAGAATTGCTTCCCTTGTACCGCGATTTTTCCTAAACCCAAACTGATCTTCACCTACTATCTCTTCTACTACCCTTTCCATCCTTATGTATATTATTCTGGTCAGTAATTTTGAAGCATGTGATGTTAGACTAATGGTGCGATAATTCTCACATTTGTCGGCTTGTGCTTTCTTTGGAAGTGTGAAGATGATATTTTTATTAAAATCAGTTGGAATTTCTCCTGTTTCATAACTTTTGGATATCAGCTTGAATAATCTTTCGATTCCTTCCTCTCCTAGGCATTTAAGAAGTTCTGCAGAGATTTCATCAATTCCAACTGCCTTATTTGCTTTTAAGTCATTCAGAGCTTTATTAAATTCTGTCCTCAAAACAGGATCCCCTAAGTCATCAATGTCAACATCATCTTCCTTTTTCATTACACTATTGTTCAAGTCGTCCCCATCATAAAGTTTCTCAGTGTATTCTTTCCATCGGTTAGCTCTATCTTCTGAGCTTAAAAGAGGTTTCCCATCGGCAGCTTTAATATTCATACCTCTTTTCTTCATTTCTCCAAAATTCTGTTTGATCTTTCTGTAGGCAACATCTACTTTACCTACGACCATTTCCTTTTCTACTTCTTCACACTTTTGTTGTAGCCATTTTTCTTTTGCTATTTTGCATTTCCTATTTATTTGATTTCTAAATTGCCTGTACTGCTCTCTTCCTGCTTCATCCTGAGCATTTTTGTACCTTCTCCTCTGATCCATCAGCTCCAAAATTTCTTCTGTGATCCAAGGTTTTCGGGCAGATTGTTCCCTAAAGCCTAATGTTTCTTTACCAGCTTTCATTATTTCGGTCTTTAATGCATTCCATTCGTCCTCGGTTGAGCTCCTTTCAGAGATACTTCTTAGACCCAAGTCTACTATTAATGCAAATTTTTCTCTAGTGCTAGATTGTTTCAGTTTATTCACTTCCGGTCTGTTCTGCTTATACTGCTTCCTTATTCACTTAAATTTCAGCCTGCACTCCATTATTATCAAATTATGGTCAGAGTCTATGTCTGCTCCTGGGTACGCTTTACAATCTAGAACTTGATTCCTGAATCTCTGTTTGACCATGATATAATCTAGCTGATATCTGCCTGTATCCCCAGGACGTTTCCACGTGTAAATTCTTCTTGCATGGTTCTTAAACAGTGTGTTTGCCACTACTAGCTTATATCTTTCACAAAATTCTAGCAACCTGCTTCCTCGCTCATTTCTTTCTCCTAGACCAAAACTTCCTACAGTATTCCCATCTTTTCCTTCTCCCACTATTGCATTCCAATCACCCATGATTATTAGATTTTCCTCCCCCTTCACATATTGAATTAATTCTTCAATTTCAGCGTATATTTTTTCTATTTCTTCGTCATCTTCCTGTGATGTTGGCATATACACTTGTACTAATATGGTTGGGACGGGCTTAGTTTCTAACCTCATCAAAATAATCCTGTCACTAAACTGTTCATAATAACTCACCCGTTTCCCTACTTTCTTGTTCATTACAAATCCTACACCAGTGACTCCATTGACAGCATGTGTGGTAATTATCCTGTGTTCCCCAGACCAGAAATCCTGTACGTCCTTCCATTTAATCTCACTAATCCCAACAACATCTAACTTAAGTTGTTCCATCTCCCTTTTTAAGTTTTCTAACCTACCTGCCCTATTCAGACTTCTAACATTCCACGCTCCGACTCGTAGAATGTTTCTATCCATTCTGATGACTCCTCCCTGAGCAGTCCCCACCCGGAGATCCGATTGGGGGACTATTTTACCTCCGGAATATTTTACCCAGGAAGAAGCCATCATGATATATGTAATTTGAGAGGATTACATGTCCTCGGGATACCCTTTGGGTCTTTAATGCAGTGGTTTCCCGTTGACTTCTGCATCCCCATGCCGTTGATCATTTCTGATTCATCCGCCTTTAGGGGCCGTTTCCAACCCCAAGGGCAAGAGGGTGCCCTGAACCGCTTCCCGCTCTTCCGCCCTCCTTTCGGAGGCCGTTGGCAATCAGTGGGTGATTCCTTATACCGGGAATCTTTCAGTCGCCAGAGCCTCGTCCGTGCAAACAGGGTGCACCACGTGAAGGAGAGGTTTCATTTGGTTGGAAAAGGCTAGTATAGCCTCTCCCAAACCTATTGGCCGATAGTGATGTTCAATGCAGCGCTGGGGTCACTATCCTCTCCAAAAAACCTGTTTCGGCTGTTTCAGAAATCATCTCTGGTAGTTGGTGCCACTTCAGTAACCAATGTTCTACTACATACAGTAGTACTGATTGTGTTAATAAAGATGCTTCATTGATTGAAAGAATCATTAATTTAGTGGAAAGTCACCCACAACCAGTGCTCAAGACACTCAAAGTGTATTAGAAAGCTATTGTATTCTGATACCTCCGTAACTCACTAGCGTTAGTCGTCAATCAACTAGTCTACAACGACCTTCGATGTCGACATTACATAAATGTAACCGCAATGATCACATCGATGAGCGGTTAAAGATCGCGTCTAACAATGGGAACTGGGGATTCAATTCCCGGTCCAACAATTGTGATTTCGGTTTTGTACGATTTCCTGAAACCACCCAAGGCTAATTCTGGGATGGATCATTCAAAAGACCATCGGCGAATTCCTCCCCCTTCGTACTCAGAAATCCTCTCTCGGCAACTTTTAAAATGATCGTGATTGTAATACCTACAATTATTTTATATCTCTTAAAAAGGCGAAGGCATGTAGATATAACGTCCTTATCACTTAGTTAAAAAATAAAATAAAAAATCATGAGAATTCAGTTTTATAGCGGTTTAGGGCACAGTAATACAAAACAATGCGAGAATGAATGGAAGACTCGAAGAATTTGTTGAAGCTATGATTCTAAACAGAAAAGCATAACAATATGTTAATAATCGAAGTAAAAATAATATACCAACATAACCCACTTTTCCCAGTTTTAAAAACAGTAGAAGTTAAAAACTTTTAGAAACTTGCTAGTGTAGTTAAATTTATAGAGAAAACTGGTTTTTATGTATAAGACTGCAGGTGATGAGAATTTTTTGTATGATTTTTATATTTCAGACACATCTTTCTCAGTTGTTTTGCTACATACGTTTATTTAGTACCTTTTTTCTGTGGGGAAGGTGGTTTACCTCCTCTTAACGCAACTAAAATAAATTTATAAATTGAGTTTGCTCCAAACACGAGTTTTCATTTGTTAATTCATTGTCGGCATCCTAGTCAGAAACGTGCATTTTTTATTTTGTTATATAACTGTGTTTTGATAATGTTCTCACCGAGGGTGGTAGTGTAACGGCTAGCGTTCTGGCCTCGCATACGGGAGGACGGTGGTTCGAATCCCCGTCCGGGCATCCAGATTTGGGTTTTCCATGGTTTCCCAAATCACTCCAGGCAAATGCCGGGATGCTTTCTTCATGGCCGAATTTCTTCCCATTCCTTGCCCCATCCTTTCCCAACTATAAAGACGTCGCTGTTAGAGAGACGTTAAGCAGATAAAAAAAGATAAGGTTCACATACAGAACTTAAAATAAATATTATAGTATAGAGCCATTGTTTATAAATGGTTCGATTCTAACCTTCTGAATAGAAAAGAAAAATTGACACTGGAAAATTTTAATGATGCTTCACAACATCTACAGAATTTATTTCTAACGAATCCATTTTCGGTTTTGATCAACTATGAAGCGTCTGAATAACGGTCTTGCTTTTCTTTGCATAAACCACATTTTAAATTTGTTTTTTTAAGGCTTAAGACTTTCGACTTTTAGGTGATATTCATTAATACGAAATCCACTCTATATTAGTACTGCAATGATATTCACATTGCAGCTAGATTTCCACAGATATACCCAGAATTCCTCTGTGTGTTCTGCGAGACTCCCGAGCAGATGACTAGGCAGTTTACGCACTACCGTTTCTAGTTGACTTCTTGATTCAATTAAGCTTTTCCTGTTCCAATTTATGCTGTTTAATGTATATTCGGTTCTTTTTAAGTCACCTTTTCTCGTATCTACTGTACCACTGTGTGTTTTTCCATCTATAAGTGACAAATTCGTTCAAAGTGAGTGTCATTACTAGTATCCGTGTGTAGGCGTTCACTGTGGAGGGTTGGTCATCTCTCCATAAGAACGGCCCGGGGGAGTGAACTGTGGTAGTTCCCCGTGTGAAAGTGTTGCTGCAAGTGTGGATGATTGTGATCACTGTTGTTTGTGTCGTGAATGACAGATGAAAGAATGGAGAGTGTGAAACCCGGAGCCCAACCATTAAGGCCTACTCCTCCTACAGACACCAAGTGCTTCGCCGAACTTTGCATTCTTATCCAACGGAGTCTGCGCGTGCGCACTCACCCCATACGTACAGCGCAGCGGAGAGTTTTGGGATTTAGGCCCGGTGCACACGAGCGTCATTTCACGTCGCGTGCACGCCGAGATGCCGCGCTAGTGGCTAGGAGTACACAGGAACAGATACGGCAGTGCACACGCACAAGCGGTCACGCCGCGGCGACCCAGCGGTCGTTTTTCCCTGTTCTCGCCCACCACGCCGCAGGGTCGCCGCGCACGCTAGTGCGGTCTCCTAGTACATTGTGTGCAATGGAGCGATGCACACGGGCGGCAGAACACGCTAGCGCGGCAAGCATGGCAGACGAGTTTTAAGTTTTAGAAAATATTGACATCGAACATTTTATTGGTGTAATTATCCAGAAATTTGGGACATCCGTCAAAAACTTATCATGATCGAATCAAGAGGAGAGCTTGGACCAGTATATGTCGGATATTCATTGAGGGATTCGAGGAGAAGGATGACAAGGGTGAAAATGAAATATTTAAGCAAAATATTTCGTGTTTTTTTATAATTCCAGGTTTACGTAAAGTATTTACAATCTAGATTTTATGTATCATACCTATAAAATTTATAGTAAATTTCTGTTGCAAACACAAAAGTTCTTAAATAAAATTCCTTTACCGGGGTAAGGTGGCAACATCAGAAACAAAATATGTTGCTATCATGTTCCTTACTTGGATATACTGAAGTAGTTCCTCTTGTTGGAACTGAGGCGTCCTTTTCGATATCGACAAAACCTTCTATACTCATTTCGTCTGGAATGTTGTACCGATCTCTCGTTCTTAAAAAATTGTGAAGTGAACAACACGTCTTTATCAATAGGATAGATAAATCAAAATTTACATTGTTTTATTAAAAAATTTCCATTTATTGTACAGAATGCCAAATGTACTTTCTACTTTTCTCCTGGCGCGTGACACTCTATAGCTGAAAAGCCTTGTTTTTTTCTGATAAAACTTTACCACTGTAAGGCCTCATATATTTGGTTACAGGGAAAATGCTTCATCACCAACAAAATAGAAGGGCATTTTTGGACCTGCAGTGCCGGCAGAGGTTGTCCTCTCGGAATGTTTATTTAATTCTTTTCAAGCTTCTTATAAAAATAAGTTCTTTGGAATAGTCCTATACTACCAGTAACGTCTATCCTGTGTCCTTAATAAATTATTTTTAAAGATAAAGTACGTAAAAATTACCCGCTTATTATTATACATGTCCATCGTTGTCAGTAGGACGCCTACTGCCGCCTGCTACGTGTGCGTCGGATGTCGCGTGCACGCGGCGTGCACACGGCGTGCACGCGACGTGAAATGACGCTCGTGTGCACCGGGCCTTAACCCCCGGCGTACTATTTCTCCTAGCCTGACAGCCAAGTCCCGAGGATGAAAATTTATTCCAGCGACGGGGCTCGAGCCTGCTAACACCGTGTCAGGCGTCGAAAATCTGAGCCAACTAGGCGGACTACCTATGCTTTAAGTTTATTTTATCACTATTACCATTTTATTACAGCCAAGATACTTGTCTGTTAAAGTTCGAAAAACTGTTTCTCTCTTGTTCATTTGAAGCAAAAGTCGAAATCATTTCCTGGGTCTGAGCTTGAAGTAAGTCATCATTTTAGGTAATTATTTCGACTTTCAGACAAAATGCTGCACATTCAGGTGATACTCAGTTCTCAACACTCACAATTGATGCAACAATTGTCTTCGAGCATCGAGCGTCTCTATACAAATAGAAAAAAAAACAGGTAAGATACATCCCAGCGGCGGCAGTGTTTGAAGGTGATCTCCACGGCACGAAAATTTGTTTCACAAACAATCAAGAGAGCGGCGCGGACTTCTGAAGAGGCATTCCGTATACTAACTTCCACTTATTACTTTAGGTACCATTTATTTTGTTCATTATTTGCAATGACAAGTTGTATTTACAGACATAGGTTGTTAACTAAATTCCTACAACTAGTTACGATGAGGAGCGTAAAAATTAAAAAATAACCGAGAATATAAGTTTCAAAAAAATCGCAGGTTTAACAGTCTGTTTCGTGCTTTTACTCAGATGCTGGGAACAGACGTAAAATATCAGGAACGCAAACTTTAACAGCTTCGAAACCTTGCTGTTGGCCACGAAATGCCGATGAATTAAGTATTGTAAATTGTTGTCAGTCACATGAATTTGAAGATGGTGATGTGTTTATTGTACGCCTTTCATGACAATAGTGAGGAACAGGGAGATACTAATACAGGCTCCATTACCTTTAGGAAATAAAAAAGAAGAGGCAGTAGCCGGAACTACTACCGCAAGTTTTAACACGAATACGTTTTTGTTTAGCCAAATAGCCAGTAAAACAACGTATATTGTTTATATATTTTGTATATATTTTTTAGGTACTTAAGATATACTAACACTACCTACTTCTAAAGATTTTACTTAGGTACACAGGAGAAACTACTAATCAGTACTTAACTGCTAAAACACGTGTTTGAGACGAGGTTTACAGAAGTAAACAGGCCAGGCTTATCGACTGTTGTATCACTGTGATCCCTGGGCAGTGCACGTCCATCACAGCCAGTTCTGTTGCCGTAACTCCCTTCCCAGCACTGCTGGCCCCGCCGAGATCGTCACCCCGTATGGCTCTCTCTTGTTAGGCTTACTTGCTCAATTGGGTGTGCCGCCACCTATCCGCATATTCAAGAGGGTTTGCTTCAATTCTACCTGCGTTCCACTGACTCTGTTTCCAATTTCTTACTAAGTATTTTGACATTTTCACTATCAAGGTATTACAAATTTTGGAAATTTAGTTTTATCAATCTAGAAATGGTCTTAAATTGTCCGAAGTAGTGTATTTCATACGAAACAATAATAATTTCGCTCAGCTTAGACGACAAAAGAGCGGGGTGATTTCTTTAATGTCATTCGGCGTGTACAGATTCGAAACCCGGCCTAACTTGGTTGCCCTGCATGGCTTTCTAGCACTCGGCTTACATGCCTAATCAGTAAACGCGACACCCTTCCACATTCAAAGGGGTTTGCTTCTTCCTCTTTCTTACTCTATAGTTTAACATTTTTATGTTGGAAGTATCACAGAGTTTCGAAATATACTTTTATCGATCTGGAAATAGACTTAAATTATCCACCGTAGTAAATTTCATATCAAACGATATTACTTTGCTTAAGTAACACGACAAACAAGTGGGTTATGCTCTCTATGGGAAATCGGAATGCTCTTATTAGATGTTTCATTACCACAACATCTTAGTACATCCAAAAAAATCTTCTTCACCTCCACTCTCAAAATAATTTGATCAGACCAAAATAAAAGTATTTCAATGTGTCCCAATTTTTGCCTATGAGTATTAAAGAAGATTCATACACTTGCTGACTCAAATGGCCAACGATACAGCAAATGGAGTTTTACAAATGAAGAAAACACGTTATGAATTGTTTCACATCTGGTCAAAATCATTTCTATTTTTACTTTCTGTTTAATAACACAAGTTATAAAAGCTACATTTCAGTAATAAGCAGAAAGTGTTAGATTTGATGACGTAGATATTGTTTATAAAGAAAATATATGGAAGACTATTATTAAATGTAAACGGATGTGCTCAGTCTTGTTTACATTATCAAGAATACATATCCGGTATGATATTAAGTTAGTTCATCACAGAATTATAAACCATGAGGCAAGCATGTTGATTTCTTCTTTGCCCATCTTAATAGGTTTATTATTTCTTACTGGATTATTTGCAGTTAATATGCAACTTTCCTGTTGGCAAACTGTAGTTTCCAAAATAATATTCTTTTAAATGGTTCTTGGTTGCAGGGAATCTCGTTCAGTTCCGAATATGGCTTAAGTAACTCAAATTGTCACCTAAAGATAAAACGCAATCATAAATCAGTAATTGTCAAAGTAGATTAACCATTCCATTTTACGACTTTCTCACGTTGTTTGCTACAGTTTCATAAAGCCACTTCAGCATTTATAACTGCTTTGATCTAAAGACATCTTTAGCGAACTGGATTCAGTTGTTGCTGACAATATAAGTAAATTTCATGTTTACTTTATAATAATCCTCTTCCTGACATTTTTGCGGTTTCAACTAGCTTGTATCCGCATTCTTGATTCCTCATGGTTGCCTCTCGGAACGGAGACCAAGACTGAATCTTCCCTAAATGCTTTCATGATTGAAATCGTCATGATGGAGTAGGATCCACTCAAGTAGCCTCCAAGGACACGAGAAGAGCTCTGAGGGTGCCGTGTCTGGAATGTGCATACATTCCATTATCTGCGTCATCAGTATACCGGAGGCTGTACCCAGGAACTAAACCTTAATCATCTTGGAGTGTTAAGAAAAGAACGTATACTCCATATCCAGTGACCGCACTGCACATCCATATAAAATATTTAATTCACAAATATGTAAGGTATTATTTCCTCATTTACAGTAAAAAGAGTACGTGATTTATGTTTTAAAACGAGGTTTCTGGATTTCCGGTACTATTAGAGATATTGTGGTGGAATAAAGGTTTGAGGACTGTTAATTTGGTTATGAAGTTTATTAATTTTCATAAGTAATAATTTTCATTAATTTAGTCATTTGAATAATTTGATGACTTGATTTTATGAAAGGAAGTGGGTGTGAAATGATATTCTATCATTTACCACTAATAATGGCATAAGCTGCCAATTTATTCAATTAAATGCAAAGGTGTGCATACATCGATGTATTTAGGATTACTTGAATACATAAATGATCACTGATTTGGCAAAAACAACACTGTGTCTTACAATTAGGCCATAGAACGATAAGAATAAACAAATAATTATGAAAAGTTTACGTGAAACTCTAGCATGATATGATTATAACAAAGGCTAACAAGAAAAATTAACATGAAAAAAAAACAATGCTTTATAAATTGTTCACAATGCACATTGAAATTTACAGAAACGAATGTCTCCGTTTTCAATCAAATGTGGGCGCCATTAAGTCTTTGAGTTAAGCAAAAATATCAGTTATTGTTAGATAGGAAAGTTAGACAGTCTTTCCGTATCGTATCAGTTTGCACATGACTATAACAAATCTCAGAATATTCGTCAGTGAGTGACCGCCTTAATCAAGCAGATGGGCGACTTTGAATGGGTAAAATCTTGTGTGTTCGCATTACCGACATGCAAATTTTAACAGTATATGTGTTGCAGTATGGTGGGTCAATTGTTTATGTATCTGACTGGCGAACGAAAGGACCCCGAATCGAATCTCTGTCTCCGTGGAGATTTTCATAGGCCACTAACCCAACCTTCACATCTGGCATAGTTTGCTATGCAATGTGAAGTACGCCAGAATGCAGGGGAGGAAAGTGTAGAGACCTTGTCACCAGATCATTACGTCCAGACGGAATTATTATTATTTAGTATATCTGTAGCTATAAGTACGACGTGTTGCACTTAGGATATTAATAGTTTTAAGTTTTCACTTCTATCGGCAGTTCTTTACACCTCGTTAACTTTGTTAGATGCAGGAGAGGACTGGAGATAAGGAAAGGTAAAAAATTCGATCTTTGTTTTTGTGAAAGTATATCCTTGGAGTGATTTCGGTAAATCACATCTGGTTGATGAAACCGGGGGTCGAACCCAAGCCACTATCCCCCAGGTTCGGTTGTTGTTCAGGTAACTTGTAATAATTAGCCCATACTCAAGAAACACAAATCCAGAGTTTTCTTCACCAAAGTCTAATTTAGTTTGGAACTGGATTGTCATGCACTTTTGCAGTCCTCGTAATGTTTGTCAGTAAACATGCGTTAGGTAAACTTCATTCATGATATTTTCTGTATACACAACAAAGTGACGCACATCCATGCGGAATAACAACTGGTTCTCTTCGTCAGCAACTTTTGATGTCTGAGAAGCTTCCGCGTTTGAATTTATTATTATTATTTTTTAATGGAATTCGGCTACTGGGCCATACAGCCAGCTCAATGTGATTTGTTGCTATCAAGAATTGATACAAGGACACTACTACACGGACAAGACATTCACAGAAACAACACTAAACACCCATGACCTCCGGCCGGACTCGAACCGGCGACCTTCAGTATGCGGAGCTAGCACTCTACGCTACCGAGGCCGGCTGATTTTATTATTGTCTAGAGTTTGGGAGCAATGCTTCATTGATTTTAATTGAACTGTACAGGACGATAATTGACGTGGTACTGGTCAAAAAACTGAGATAATAGTAAGTTTGGAATTCAGAAAATTTGAAATGCAAACACTGTACAATGTACTAATTATGATTTTTTTAAACAAATACTTTTATGTATATTTGATGCCCCCTTGCCTATAATATTAACTTGTTCCATAAATATATAGTGTAGATTTTGTTCTTGATGGAATGTATTGTACAAGTGCGAGGTAAGTGTTCCCAGAATATATATTACGTGAATGGGAAGGTATTCATTAGAAGTTTACAGTGATTACGTTTCCTTACTTTTCGCAGATATCAGCTTAGATTCTGAAGCGTGAAACGTATAACAATTAGACAAGCAGTGATTAAAATGTCCTGTATAGTTATGTATACAAACGTTAGTGAGACTGGAATGAATATGTGCTGCCGTTCTATTTAAGTTAAAAAAATGATACTTGGCTACAAGGCAACAAAGTCGAAACGACATCTGTATCTGTTTTTCATCTATTGTTTTTACTGGAGCACTGTTTATATTTTGTATTCTGCCTAGTTCAGACGAGAAAAGACGAAGAAAACGTTTAATTAAAACCACCCATCACCTAGGCTAGACTCGAACCAATGATCCCTGCAACGCAAGGCCTTCTCGCTACTGCTTGTCTGTCGGGCATAGCTCATTTAAGGGTTTTTGACGTCTAAGTCAATATCACTGAAATGAATAATTAATAGCACCTAAATCCATTATAACAACACGATCTATTGTAACGTCAATGCAAAGTGCCAAATGTCTTGTACCATTTGACACTTTTTCCAAAGCCACAGATAAGAAACAAACAGAAATTTGACTACAAAGCCTTGCAGTCAGCCCCACAGATTTGTAAGTTTTATATAAGTGCTCCCTGTATAATGTTTCTACACAGTATGAGTATCACAAACAGCACAATATTTGTTTAAAAGACACCCAAGCACTTGGCCGGACTGGAAACTGTGACAATTGGAATACGAGACCAGTGAGCTAGCCGTCACATTGCTGGGGATGATGACGAAATCAACTCGAGTGTAAATAGGCAAATTTACGAAAATGCGATGGGAAAAGAAAGGGCAGTTGCTGAAGGAAGCAGCTCAGTTGATTTGCTCCTGAAGATGAAAACTGTTGTTGTTGTTGCTTTAGGGCGCGTCGACAGCGGGGTCATTACGAAGATGAAAACAAATGCCACACTCGTCAGCCACACCAGCTATAAAAAATCTATGAATCGCGCTGCACTAAGTAATCTCGAATTTGTCTTTAAAATTTCTACAATACAATAAAGCAACACGTTTGTTTCCTGCACAGTGTTTCTTGGCTATGTAGAGGACATTAAGGGTGGTCTAACCTAAAGCAGGTTAATGTAATTCGCCACTTTCTGTGAATCGCGTAAACCTTGTGTAGTTGTATTATTACTTTGTGTGATGTGTAATACCTGAAATTCAGAGTGGGAACTATCACAATGTGTTTGCTTTGCTGAACATGGAAAACTGCCTAAAAACCTTAAGGAAATTTGGATCCGGGTCCGTTAACTTCTACGTTTGCAGTAAAACTGAAATTTAACACGCTCGACCAAACTGTCCTATGAGCTGTATCGTATCAGAACAACTTGTCATTAGTAGCCGACTACTATTACGATATCTTTCTGTAATGCCTTACAGTGTTTCAGCCTCTTTCTTCATTTTCATATCAACAGCTTAGTCATGAGCACAAATATACAGCCCTCCCTATGAAACAACGACCATTACGCTTCCTGCGATGGGGTTAATCCACTCTACGTGTTGAGGATCATGCAACTCCATACCCACGTTCTTTACTCCACTGCATATTCTAAGCATTCAGTAGTTGTTTCCTTAACGCATATTCTCAGAGAGAGAGAGATAGGCACAAGCCATAAGGATACACTTAACTGCGAATTTCAGCACAGACAGGAAATTTCAATTGACTGACCCATAAAGCCAGTTGCGTGAAAATCTGATAAGTCCCCACTCTTGTAAAATATGTTCATATTTTTTTGTAACAACAATGATAATTAACACAGCTACATTAACACATTTCTGAAATGATCCTAATATTAGAAAGAGACATCTCAGTCTGCACTGGAGGCATATTACGATTTAATTGATCGAGAAACGTAATTTTTCATATTTTTTTGTTTTTAAAGTTAGCGCTTTACGATTTGTCGAGAGAGAAGTCGTTAGAGACCGTTAACAATGAACAGAAAGCAAGTCAGTCATGGCCCTTGCGAAGGAACGTTTCCGGCATTCACAGAGGGGAAGTAGGGGAAAAAAGGATTGTGGATAGCCCGGTCGGGAATCGAACCGCTGCACTGCTGAATGTCAAGGGCGAACATTACCGGTCGCCCACCAGACTCACGTAGTGACAGTATCCAGCCTCGAGAAAGCGCCGTGCATTACAAGTGACGGATGGATGATGACATTCTTCTAGGATTAGGTTTCGTTGTTGATTCAGAGGAGATGATTCATCAGTACACAAAGGTGTTGCGGTTGCCTGAGCGTCTGGCACGGAAGCCAAATATTCTCATTTGGACAAATGTGCCGTGTAAAACTCTTACTCTGTTATTCTGTAGAGTACTTATTCATCAAAAAACACGTATCTTTCCTTCAGAACTCTACCTTCGCAATGACCATGTATTCTGTAAGCAGGTAAAATGTTCCCAGCTTCATGTTTTTGTTTTATTAGAAGCCGTAGTGGTAGATCCTTCAGACGTTCGGTTCCTCACTGCCACTAGAAGCAGTGGAAAGTTTATAATTTTTCTTTCTTTATTAGACTTCGAGTCTCGTCGACATTGTGGTCATTAGGATCTGGAGAGGAACCAAGAAGCCTGGTGGGTGAGTGGCTTTCAGGGCATGGGTTCAAATCCACGTTTTGTCATTTCGGTTTTCCACTATTTACCAAAACCATTCCAGAATGGTTCCTGCAAAAGGTTATAGCTTCCCGTTCTTTGCCCATCTTCCTGCCTGCCTCTAACGAGGCGTAAAGTCATAAGCAAAGACTCTATGGAATGTGAGAAGAACTGACAGTTTGCGTAATAGGCCTATAATATTTGTGGTAAGAAAAGGAATAGTATATAGCTATTTATAATCACTGATGTAGTGTATGATCTTTTCAAATCTATGTACATATTAAGAATATAACAAGATTCCTTAAAAACTGAATCCAAGTTTGGTTATTAAAAGAGGGAACAATTTTGATTGTTGTTAATACCAGAAGTTACTTGCGTTTTCTGAAATGCTAGGTAAATAACCTATAACCATTAGCTTGGATGTATTTCGTTTTAGGAATGACGTGTACTGTTCTCGTATCGGATCAATGTATATATATATATATATTTATATTTGCTTAACGTCTCTCTAATAGCGAGGTATTTTGAGACGGGAAAGGATGTGGGGCAAGGAATGGGAAGGAATTCGGCCATGGCCTTTTGAAGGAAGCATCCTGGCATTTGCCTGGAGTGATTTGGGAAACCATGGAAAACCAAATCTGGATGCCCGGACGGGGATTCGAACCGCCGTCCTCCCGAATGCGAGGTAGGAACGCTAGTCGTTACACCACCACGCTCGGTGTATCGGATCAAAGCGAACAGATTTAACGCAATCTAAAGTTATTTTTGAGATAAATTTATACCAATAGGTCTTTCAGTTCCATTAAACCTTTTAAAAAGGAACCTCGATCTCATGTCATAGGAGAAATAGGAAACTACGATTGGGATAAAACAATTTCTTCCTCTAGGATAAACGTTCCTACTATGATATACACAACTATTAATACCGCTATCCATAAAGGTGTATTGCATACTTGCTTAAACCAAAATTCTTTACCTATCTTCACTTAGTTATCATATACTGTCCTTATATTTAGCAGCAGATTGCTTTATTTTCTTGATTAGTCCTGTTTCAAAATTTCTTTGTATCCTGAACTGGAACTATTTAATTTAATTTTACATTCCACATTACGTTTTAAGTTTTTAGGATCAAACAAACTTATATTTTTGCTCTGTTTTCATCATTATCTAAGAGATTATTTTGATATTCTTAACAAATATTTTTGTGTTAGGCATTGACACATTTTTCACTAAAATCTGTCACAATAGCACTAAATGTGTTCCTACTCACCGACACAGGCTGCCTACCAACTTCCTTCCCAAGACAAAACCTGTTTGAACACAGAAATATTTTTATGTATAACCTACTTACTTTTATGAGCATAATAATTTAGGTCGCATTCACGTGTTATAATTTTTGCTTCGCAGTGCAGTAGTTACACACCCGCCGACCCGTGAGAAAGCTTTTAAGAATGTTTCGGTTTAAGCGAATAATTGTACGATATGATTACAGGGCAGGGTGGAACGCGTCCGAGTTATAATGCGTATCCTGAGGAAATACCACAGCGCGGCATCTTAATGGCATCTCGCTTCGAACCAAAGACTGCAGCTGCCCTCAACACGTGCACCACATAATTCGTGCCCCTCAGTAATGGCCAACACACACGGATTAAATCAGAGCCCACATATCGGGCCATAACAGCAAGTATACCGGCCTCATCAACTCACCAAATATATCGCTCATCTTTTACCTGTAATATTTGTTTGTGCAAAACAATGATTCAGAACTCTTATGAAAATAAGTGAAAGCTGCCTTTTTTCTTAATGAATTAGAACACTAAAAGCTAAATGTGTAAATGCCCACCACATACAGACTTGCTGCTATTGCAGTGCGCGTTAAAACATCGAGTTACTGTATTCTGGGAAGAAAACTTTCAAGTCTCGGGCATGATATATAACGGGTTTCCTAATATAAGTTTTTTTGTGAGGTACTAGATGAATGTTGGGACGGATCCCAAGTTCCGCCTAAAAATTACACAAAAAATTAACGCTTATCATACTGAAGATAGCTTATATTGTTCCCTAATAGATGGCGATGCGTATGCTTCCACAGCATTTGAAAGCAAAGATAAACCACTCCGGCTACTGAGTCTCCTAGATACCACTGCTTTCCAGATCGGGCGCCAATATCAGAGGAATTTGATAGGCCACAAATACATCAAAAAATAAGGGTGTAATGGAAGATCATTAATTCAGTCTTATGGTATATACATCAGAGGAATTTAAGAGGCAACAAATAAAACAAACAAATTGGCAGTCATTGTGGACTGCTGAGAGAAGTGAAAACTTAAAAACTTAAAACTATGAATTTGATGCATACAACACGTCATACTTATAGCTACATATATATATATACTGTTATTACAGCATGTTGGTGACGCGAACTCATAAGATTTTTACCCATTAAAAAGCGTCCAACGCGCAACACTTGTTATCATGTCGAGGGAAGTCGATAATTCATAGATTTATTCTTATCCAAAAGTCTCCCAGTAAACAAATTTTCACTTCAATAACTCCGTGTGGTTGTAATGACCTGGTGACAGGGTTTCTCTTGGCTGCGCTTTATGCCCCTGTCTTAGCCGCCTTAACCTAACCCGGTAGAGTTACCAGGTACAGGGGACCTGTAGATTAACGGGGAATTCGAACCACAAACGCGTTTAGCGTACTTCATATTATATCGCAAGCTGTGCCAGAGGTGAATGTCGGTTTAAGGGTCTATACACGGAAAACCTAAATCTGAATGGACGAACCGGGAATCAAACACGTATACCCTAAAATGCAAGGTCGAAAGTTGCCCCCCCCTATTCATTAACATCGTACGTGCCACCTCATGTGACAGAAATAGTTATTGTTACGGCTATTCATTTTGACGACTGCTAAATTTCGTAAATATAAACACTAAATTTTAGGAATACCACTCGTGATAGTAGCTAATTACTAAAAATATTTTTAAATGTTTTTAAAGCCTTTCTTTGTTATGGAAACTTACTGCTGAACGAGTAATTTAGATTTTGTAAACAAATGTGATGTCTACGGCGTTCCAAAATTCAGACATTGCATTGGATAGTTTATTCAGGAAGCGGGTTTCTTTTGGGGGACAAGGTTTTATACTAGCAGTGTAAACAATAAATAACTTGGAACATTAATGAGGGTATAATAATCTGGATAGTGTCTATATCTGACAGTATTCTCAGATTTGAACACTACGATAAAGATTTAATGAGTATTTAGAAGTGAGATGTGGTAAAAATAGTGCTTATGTCGTTAGTTTTTTTTTTCTGAAAAGGAGTAGTTTCTCTTGAGAGGCCGGAATCTGAGTAGAACTGATATCCTTATATTAAGTACTAGCTGATACCTGCGACTTCGTACGCGTGGATTAAGAATTGCTTTGCCAGAATTGAATATAAAAAGTTGTTCGTAACGAAGGATTGGTCCCAAACAACACCGAGTTGGCAAAATATGACAGGAAAGCCATCACTATATCATTCTACCACCGAACCTGTCTCTTGAAGAGAATCAATTTCCAACATATTTAAGAACAGGAAAACAAACGAAGGTGATGTGGGGGAGGGGGGGGGGTGTTAACTAAGGTCAGGGTTATTTCAGCTTGGTCTTTTCTTCTTTCTTCAGTATGAGCATCCGATTCTCGGGTTCTAATAACGTTAGCTGCTCGTGCACTGCCAGAGCTACAACTTAGGCCAGTTTACGCCCGCAAGGCATGTCAAAAAAAGAAGGCAAAAAACAAAAAAACCTTGTGCCAGAAACATTTAAGCAGACACAAATTAATAGGACAGGGCAAATCGACATCTGTACTAAATAATACGTTTTTTCTCTAAACGAAATTTACTAACAAATTATACACTAATATAATGAGCAACCCACACCGGGCGTGGTGGTGTAATGGTTAGCATTCTGGCCTCGCATTCGGGAGGACGACGGTTCGAATCCCCATCCGGGCATCCAGATTTGTGTTATCCATGGTTTCCCCAAATCAGTCCAGGTGAATGCCGGGATGCTTCCTTCAAAAGGTCATGGCCGAATTCCTTCCCATTCCTTGCCCCCCATCTTTCCCCGTCTCTAAAAGACCTCGCTGTTAAGAGACGTTAAGCAGTTAAAAAAAAAAAAGCAACCGACGTAACATTACAGACTAACACACACATCCGTCACTCTGTGACCATTCGATAATTCTCAAAATTTCGTGACTACAATTGTTAATCATACCGAAAAAAAAATATATATATATCCCGTGCCCTCCCTACAGATTTTCTTGTCAAATACCGTCAATATCGGTAGAGACATTTAGTCGTTAAAACGTAACAAATGACAGAGACTGCTTCCGCATTTATGGTATTATTATTGCATATCACACACACACACACTGACTGCAAATCACCCCTGTGGGATCAATATAACGTAAAAAAGTGTTCACCTACAGCATTGCAAGACTACCTACGATTTGCCTCGCATTCCACCCCTAACTTTGTGATATCTACAGTTTAACATTCAATCCGAATAACGGACGGCCCAGGCGTGACTCTTACAATTAAAAACAATTTTTAAAAATATTAGCCTACACGGAGATTTAAACCGGAGACCACGACCCTAACTTAAGTAAGGAAGCGCTCTAACCACCCAGCTACCTGGTCGCTACACGGAAAGACAGTATAGAGACCTCCACATTCAATACGTCTGTCTATCGCCATTCAGAAACTTTTTGAAATTATAAGACAACATTTATTAATTATACAGATAATTTTTCAACCAAATGTAGACAGTATTCTTCTCCTTGTTTCAAAGGATAAGTGTGCAAAGTTTCATCGAGATCGGATGAAAACTGTGGATTTGTATGAAGAAAAAACAAACAAACAAACAAACAAACATACATACATTCATCTTTATGTATATAGATAGGACTTTTTGATCTTACAAAGCCGAATAGTTTCGTTTTACTCGTTCCTTAATTTTGCACCACTGTATAATGCAGTTCAAATTTAAGAGGACGCAGTATCAGATAATTGCTTAAAAAAGAAAATAAGCAGAAAGAGAAGATTGGATTGAGGGGTGATTGAATTCTCTTTAATTTTGTGTGTGTATCACTTGTTGTTGTTCCCTTTGATTACCACTGTCACTTTAGTATTCTAAATTAGAGTCTGGTCAGGCATCTGCATTCGCAATTATCTCTTAATTGGGACTCAGATGTGATAGCATTCACAGATAACATCCCACTCATCATTTAACAACTCCTCTATGTTTCTCAGCTCATTAGGCACTTGCTAGCATCTGAAAATAACTTAGTCTGGAATCTGACACTAACTGTCTGCAATGCTTGGTATTTTTCCCAATTACCAAGTGCCATAAATCCTGATTAAAGCTGCAAATTTTTCTGTTTAAAGGAGACGTGCGATAGTGTCAGTTAGGCCTGTCATCTTCTTGTTCATGTTCTGTGTGGTAAAGTGCTTCAGTATGTTACCTGGACTTGGGGAGGCATCATTCTACCTGATTACGGTTTATAGGCAATTTTCCGCCATCACCTAACCCTTTCCGCCTCAAAATTACACCCTCCACAAACAGTCGACACGACAAAAACAAGTTTATACCATTTGCACTTCCCCTCCTCATAACAATATCACCTTTAATAACCTCACTGTGAGCGCAAAAAGTGCAGCAATATAAAATAAGAAAGAGTAGTTAAATAAAAAAAAGAAACAATATTTATTCCTGATTAAAGGACACTAAGAATGGTGACACTAATTTATTTAAGTTTGTCGTTCAATATTGTCTCTTCAGAACTAAAAGCCCTTCAATGTTCGTCACAGAAAAGAATTAAACCAAAACTACGAATTTTGTATTATAGGCTATGGGACAACGTACTGCACCATCGAGCTATCTTAAGGAATTGTTTAAATGTAGCTTCTTTAATGCATAGAATAACGTTAACCCAAGGAAACTACTTGAAGATAGTTGATTTACAGAACGTTAGCTACTGTTTTTTGTAAACATCGTTACGGAAAGCTAAAGAAAATGTTCGGAGTCACCTTATTTCTATTAAGAAGTGATTCGGGCGTAGAACAGGCGTTAATCTGACTGCAAATACTGTACTTCTTTAGTGTTATTGCTATTAGAGTTATGACATATTCGTGTTTTGAAAGCAATTTGGTAATATTCAACCAGTGAAAACTTCCATAGGCGATGTATGGACGGGGGGTAAATCTATGAATTCGCGACTTCCTGTATCTAATTTATAAAAATGAATCTTTGATTGCTTGTTTGTTTTCTTTATTTGCCAATGTTCTTCATACAAACACATATTTTTTATCCAATTTTGATGGAACGTTGCAAACGTATAATTTAAAACAAATTAAAAAATACTGTTTACGTTTGATTTTTTAAAAAACCTAAACACTCTGCTCCTTTCCTTCCCTTACGTTATTTTCTGTCAACGTTGATCATACAAACCCATAGTTTTTAATCCGATTTTTACAGTATTTAGCACACGTATACTTTAGAACTAGTCGGTCTGGTAGCTCAGCGGCTAAGGTTCTTCCTTCCGAAAGTTTCTCTCCGGTCGCTGGTTCAAATCCAGTTGCAAGCAGGAGTTTTATTTGATTATTTGAGCTACACCATGACGATCCGTGGTTCAGATTCCATGTTAAACTGCTGGCTGCTGAAGAAAGGAACTGGCCTTCCTGCTTCTGACACAATATGTTGGTACATCTCCTTGGGGAGGATTCGACCAACCTTCGGGTTGTGGACAGATTTAGGTGGATGTGTAAAATCTAATTCGTTCGCGTCACCGACTTTTTGATGTTAACAATATATCCGTTGCGGTCTGCTGGCTCATTGGGTAAGGTCTCTGACTCAGGAAGGAAAGGTCCCCGGTTTGAATCCCTGTCTTGGCAGCGAGTTTCATAGACCCTTAAGTTTACTGTCACCTCTGGCGCAGCTTGCTGTGTAATGTGAAGTATGCCAGAATGATTCCGTGGTTTGGATTCCACGTTAAACTGTATGTCCCCTGTACCTGGTAGTACCACCGGGTTTGGTTAAGGCGGATGAGACAGGGGCGGAATGCGCAGCTAAAAGAAACCCTGTCACCAGGTCATTACGAGTAGACCACACGGAATAATTATTACTTGGTGTTTCTGTAGCTATAAGTATGACGTGATGCGCGTATGATTTTTTTTTTGCTGTTATTAGACTGGTTGATGTAATCTTTTTCAATCTCGAGTTAACCCTCTTCATCTCAGCATACCTCTTACAACCTAAGACCTGAGTTACCTGCTTCATATATTCTAATCTCTGTCTTCTGCTACAATTCTTACCGTCGACTGTTTTCTCAACTAACAAAATAACTAATCCGGCATGTCTAAAAATGTTACCCACCATTATGTCTCTTCTTAAGACTCTTCCACAAACATTATTCTTCACATATCATTTTCGAAACAGGTTCATTTCGTGCTTTTTAAGTTCCATTTAATTTCGAGCATCCATTTAAGAGTACCACATATAAAATATAGAGGCATAAATTGGGGAGATATCCAAATATTTACAAGCTTCATCAGGGGAACTATGGAAAGTGAATTTTTACCGTCACATTTAACTCTAAAAATTAATATCTTATCCTTTTTTATTCAATATATATGTAGGAGAAATCTCTATAAATTCTTCGATCAGATCCATATAACCAGTTACGTCATTAACACTCTTGATTATGGGAAATTAACTGTGTAATTAGCCATAAAGTAAAAAGAATGTTTGAGGAAACTAGTGGACAAGGTTGCTGGAGTGTGAATGTGGTCATAATTGCAAGCAAAACAAAAACAATGATGAAATCTTCTTGTTCAGAAAATTTACGATTCTCGTAACATTTTAGTTGTTACCTTAAAGCTACAGAACAACTCAATTATTGTAATCCTAAAAGCTATGTTTCTAACGTTTTTTTGCCTGATTTAGTACATTATGGCATCATATAACAACTTGTTTTGTTCGAGAACTGAGTATACACGTCTAGTAAGTACAACCAAATGTTAGTTCAAAGGATTTCTGCACTTTCATAACTGAACGTTACATCCAGTCCTAATCTGAACCCTGCGAAATGAATTAAGTGACGTATGGTTAAAGCAATTTATATAATTTATTTATTCTGCAACCAAAACGTTTACCCCCACCACAGAACTAGTGTTGACACTCCTATAAAACACAGCGAAAACTAATACATTACAATACAGATAAGACCAGCTATTGTACAATAGCTATTCCTTGTACTCAACAGGATGTCAGCAATTCGATTCCCGTTGATGGAACAAATTTTAATTATCTGTTACTTGTCCAACAAGGTATGAGATGCGATGATGAACAACAATTTCTTCTATTCAGATTGGCACGAAACCTGGGTTAAATTCCTAACTTCTCCACAGAACGTATGGTGCCCTAAGTTGTTGTTCATAGGATGGGGTTGACCACCCAGGCAGTGGCAGTTGATCCAAAGACTTATGGAAATTATTATTAACACTCCAGTAAGGCTATGCCTTTTCTGGTGGGACAAACCATTTTCATCGTGATTCTGGGCTGAAGGTTTTAACTTCTTGACGGCAAAGTCACCTTTTTCCTGCTAATCGTTAGTAAGCAGAAATACAACGCATAGCGTCAGAGATGAGTAATAAGACTATGCTTAGAGTGAAGTTGATAACAATTGTGTGTGATGAACGCTATCTGGCTCCTGGGAAAGCTGATCCGTGAGTCTGTCTGCGACGTGTCCGATAAGCATCCAGAGTCTTAGTGACACAGTTCTTAACGGGAACGCTGAGTGCTTTAGATGCAGAAGGACTTCCAACAACTCGATACGACTCCCAAGGGCAAGCAAATTACACTGTACTTCCAATTTGTAGGCTACGTTCCCACTGGGAAACAAAGCTCTATAGCTGTCTGACACAGGCTCTCGTTTCAGACCTCAGAGTTGCAAATGTTTTATCGACCCAAACGAAATATTGCATTTAAAATTATTTTCAAGATTGGTTCCATAGAAGACGTTTGCTGTATTGACATTTAAAGCGTATTTAGTTATTGTTGAGTGTTCTCTAAGGCAGGTTTTCACTAATTTCTTTTCTTTGCTCTCTTCCACATGGAAAGACATATACCGCACTGCTATCGAAATTTTAGTGTGATAGTATCCCCGTTACTTTCCACGTGTGTTGGAGGGACGTTGTGTTTCCAACTTGCTGCGAAAAGTGTAACTATGTTCTGAGTGTGATCAGTGTATTATTATAATATTTTTTTTTGTGAAATGTTTAGTTTATGAGGCAGAGATTGGGGACCGCTAAACCCGCACTCAGCACGGCTGGTACGTGGGGACTAGGGCTTGTTCCTGGTCCCGTTGTACCTCCCCGATGCAGTGTTTAATGCCTTAGCACGTTACATGTTTAACAAGGAACTAAAATATTTTTTAAAGTTTTAATTGGAAAATAAATGTCGTGCCCGGCCATCAAAATGTTCATTTTAGACCATTTTCGTCACCAGGTCTTTCTCAAAAAGTTATTAGCGAAGAACTTGGAAATTGTACCCAATTTGACTGTATCTTTTATTTAAATTACTAGCACTAAAAATACTTACATCTAATTTGGTTTGTAAGGTGCTAGCAAAACAAGAAAACCTTTTATTTCGAGCTTATTTTACCATTTACCTATCAATATATGAAGACACTTACCTGAAGAAAGTCTGTTTATTTAAGATATTATTGGAAATTGAGTTTGGGGTACTATTCAATGCAACGGAAAAAGGAAAAACTGTTTTCTTTTTTTAATTTTGTGTCAGTATATCTGTCTGTTTGCATCAACGGGATTCACACAAAAACTATTGGTAGAATTTTGATCAGGTATTGAATATACATAGTCTCGTCCAAACGGTGAAATAGGGGAGGTTGCGTTTTGATATGAAGTCGGAAAGTTGAGGTCAAAGTGTTCACAAATTAGTACCAATTTTTTCTTGAACGTGATTCAAGTTAAAACTGCAGAAAGAATTTTGATGGGGTTTCGAACTACTGTATATATACGCAATGGGCCCAGGAGTAGCATAGGATATGTTTTATCGTGATGTGGCAACGGAAAGCTAATAAATTAAGATGAAGTTGAACATAGATTAGTTTCTATTGATTACTTCCGGTTGTCGAAATCTTTATAGTGATTACAGTGTATAAACAGTATCGTATTATTCCGATGAATTAAGGTAGAGTATTTTTCCTCACTTGAACTGTGTTAACTGCGACATAACTTGTTTAAGGGAGAGATCCGTGCATTTACGTAAACTAATTTACCTGACCAAAAAAAAAAAAAAAAAAAAAAGCACTCAGAAGGAGTGGAGGATGCGAAATGAAACTTCAGGGACTGAGTTGTTTTGTAATGTTATTTCAGTGAATAAATCTAGTCAAATTTAGAAACATCTTGTCGGTATGAAACCACTTATCAGCATGACGTTCGCTCTCTCTGGCGAGCATGCACTGATTCGGTTGGGGGAGGCGTCATAAAGACGTTGTATTTTCTTCTGAGGCAATCTGGTTCACATGTTTTGTAAATGGTGCTTGATATCCTGGATACTAGCACTGGGACGGAATTGACGTTCGAGCTGGACCCACACATATTATATCAGGGACTGATCTGGGGATCTTGCTGGCTACGTGAGTACTTCAGAATCACGCAGACCGTTCATAGAGACACATGCCGTCTGTGGACTAGAATTTTCCTGTTTATAAATGGCACCAAGATGCTGTCGCATTAGAGATAACGCATGAGGACGCAGAATGTCAGGGATTTTTTTTTTCTCTCTCTCTTATAGCCTTGTGTCTCGTGGAGGCGACAAGGAACTGGGAAAAAGGAGGGGGGCAAAAACGAGAAGAATACGGCCATGACCTTTTGAAGGCTGGAATGATTTGGGGAAACCATGAAAAAGACAAAATCTGGAGGAGGATTTGAATACGCGTCCTCCCGAATGCGAGACCAGAGCATTACTGGTCACCCGCCACGCTCTGTCGTACCTTCGTGCAGTCAGAGATCCCTCAATCACTAACAGCCGTGATCTGAAGTCATACCCAATGACTCCCTACACCATGACGCGAGGAGTAACATTGCTATTTGGCGCTAATGACCACGCCGACGCGCCCTAAAGCAATAATAACAACAACATTAACATTGGCGTGCCTTTCCAAAACACTTGAAGTATGATATCTCTCCCCAGTTCCCCGATTTATTCGCCAACGATGGTCATTCCAGGTAGTGCAGAACCGCGATTTATAGCTGAACACAACGTGGCACCATTTATTGTGTTCAGCGGTTCTCCACTACTTCGGATGACTATCTTAGGCGAGTGACCTGGAAAAGGTCACAGTTCTTCAAATGTTTTGGAGAGGCATATAAGTGTTACTCCTTGCGTCATTGTGTAGGTAGCCATCGGGAATGACATATGTTTCTATCTTACAGATCTCGGAGAGAAAATAGAAGCAATTTGTTACAACAGCATCGCTTTTTCATGTTGAAGTGAGAAAACTGATAAAGCGTGGCAGGTGAGAGATAACGCTCTCATCTGGCATTCGAAAAGATGTGGTTTTAAATCTCCATCCAGCCATTCAGATTGCGGTTTTTCATGCTTTCCCAGAATAACTCCAGAGGAATGGGGAAATGGTTCCTTAATAAGGTCATCCGAATTCTTTGCCAGTTCTCTCCCGACGTCAACGAGGCGTAAAGCCATAAGGGAAAAAATAAATAATTTGAATCGTCTTCTCTCCTCCCTTTTCACAAAATTCTGCAGTATCCTGATAGAACAGTAGACTTTTGGAGACCAAGCCCGATGGGTTAGCGGTAACTCTCTATTCTCCCATTCGGTTCCTCGTCTGGCCATATAGATTTCGGTTTTCCGTAGTTTATCAAAAGCATCCCAGATGAAAGCAGGTTGGTTCCTACAAAATTACATGGCAGAATTCCTCCCTGTTCCTTACATGCAGTAGTTTTCCGCCTATAATGACCCAGGCATCGTCGAGGTATAAAACCATAAGCAATAATAATAAGTAAATAAATAAACAAATGGTAAATATACTTCTGGAGAAGTTTTTAAATTTTTCCGTTGTAAGTGCTATGTTATTTAATTGTGTAAATGAAACTGGAGTCCAAATTTTTTTGAAGATTTCGTGATTCGTGCGTTGAGTTGCGCGATCGTACATTGTTTCACGCAGTTATATGCGATTTCTTCTCAAGTTAATCATACTCACCGCATCAGATATCTAATTGGCCAAGTAAGAGCTACGATAAATTTGCAAGCCCTGCAGCAAAAGGTTTATATTGCATGTATTTTTTCCTGCATGAGCGTGATTCTTTTAACTTTAAGACCCTTTCTGAAACACATCGCATCTTTCATCTGAAACAATACGTTCATCCACCAGGTGGCCTGAAACTATATTGTTTGTTGCAAATAAAAAATTGAAATATTTGTAATGATGGGGGGTTATGTATATTCGCGGTCAACGAAAATCCTGCATGTGTTAACTACACTGACTATTCGCAGGTTTATTATCCCTACACTTCCTACTGGAAGACGCGTTTCATGCTTTAAATTTTTCCGCGAGAATATTTAAGTTGCGCCTCTCAGCCTATGGGTTTGTATAGATACTGAAGTCAATATCTGGAAAAAATTTTGATGTTAAAACTTTAGATCCGTTGGAGCAGCTTATACTATTTTCGGCAAAATGTCATGGTTTTGAGATTTCAGTCTAATTATGCATTATCCAAAACGTACAGAAACTGGCAGAGCTCTGAAATATAGAGAAGGGTCAAGTCTGTTTCTATTCTTAAATAACTTCCACGTACCTGTTATAGGATTTTTTGTTACTGCTTCTGACTTCGAGTGAAACTACTTCGAATGTGGCAATAGTTTCGGAACAGAAGAATATTGAAGGTCATCGTAGCTCTCAAACAGAAGCTTTTGTGTAGACAATTGCGTCAGAGAATATTTATAGTCAGTGAAGGGCAACAGCTGTTAAAGTTATGGTAGTGTTCAAATATTCCATAAGCAGAAAAGCTAATTCGTTGCAGATGTGATTTATTAGATTCTGGTATGTATGCGGACCGATCTGCAGAAGTACTTCATATGTCGCTAGAGTGTCAACGAATTTTAAAATAGCTCTGGTCACAAATGTTTTAGCCCACAGCTGTGGTAAAAACAAAATGTGAGGCTAAATTATTACACTCCGTAATTAATAATTATTTTGTTTCCGACACCTACTCAGTTTTATTTCTTCAACCTAAAAAAAAGTTACCTTTTTTTAAAACTAGCAACATGTTCCATTGTATTTTTACTTCAGTAGGCAAGGGTATATTAAAGTACATAAAAAAGACTGAGTCACTTGATTCAATTGGATAAAACGTCAATAACACTTAACCTATATTTCGTAGCTAGAAAAAGTTGAAGCAGTGATCAAGGGAAATGGTAATTATTTGATGAAGTAAATTGCGAAAAATATGTTCATTGGTGATACTGCTATTGATACTTCAAGGAATCGTAATACTTGTTTTAATTGAGTAAATATTTAATGCCAATTTTACTGCTGATGCTCAGTAAGTGATGAATTACTTACACTGTATGCTGTGTGTATAAAAAAATAGTTAATGCACATTATTAGAAAAATTAATGTTAAAATGGTTGAGGCATTCAATGACGTGGTACAGAGTCATAGGAATACCTATTTCATTACGAAAATACGAATGGGTATCGTTCAGCATTTGAAGAATAGATTGAAAACTGAGAGTATATACGTAATAACTGCTACATGGTACATACCGATGGCTTTACAGATATTTTGTGTAGGATCTAACGTCTTCATGGTCTTATTCACGAAACGAAGAGGAACATCCGAAGAGAAGTTTCATGAGACTCAATTAGGTTACATTAGATGACGATCTATTGTATGTTCGACTTTCCGCCTCGTTGCTCTTTAACAGGCAGATATAATTTATTCATGGGAAATGTTATGCACTACTAAGCGATCTATACCACGATAACCTTGTATTAATTGAATTTTAAGTTTTTTTTAATATCTGTAGTCCAATTAGTGAAACATTCGTTTTCATGCGTCATAAATGAAGGATGACAAAAATAAATGATAAAAACTTTAGGCATATTCTGTTATTTTCATTAATGTTAAGAAGAGGGTGCAAAAAGAGTATCACACTACATCTAAATTTGTTAGACACTCGTTTTTTAAGAAAATGTTTCCTACGTTATTGTTTTTATTTGAAGTTTGTTAATCAGTTTGCAACAGAAATCGACATGCCTGCATTGCGAACATGAGAGGTGAAATAGGTTACTCATAGATGCTTTCACGATATCTGACAGTTGCGCAGCTGTCACAAACTGTGCAGTGTTAGTGCATAAAAGCTTCGTCTTTAGTTGCCATTCTCTCTTGCCCAACTTCTCTGCATCGTTAATCTAGCAGGTATTTGATGGGGCTGTCCTTGGGATAATCACTTACGATATCTGTTTTTCATGGCAGAGGGAACAAAAGGTGAGGGTTTTTTTCGTAAGAAGGAATAGTGACTGTCGAGAAGTCATCTGTTCTAATGATTCTTACGCTTTAGACCTTTCTTTACTGTCATTTTTACAACATATTAATCTTAAAGAAACCGATTTCGACCATCATCAGTGTGACATTACTCCGTAATTCGCTTTGGTCAAATGGTGTAACACAGTTCGGCAGAACAAGACAGGGTCAAGGCTACAGATGAAACAATCCGAGGGAACATCCTAGCATTCGTCAAGAGTGGTTCAAAAAGACGTTTAAAACGTTATGGAAGGTTGGATATTGGGTCCAACTCCTCCCTAAAGAGAGACAACTCGCGTCGAAACCCTCCTATTCCAGAATCGAATTGTATTTGGGAAAAACTAATGCATCAAACATGCAATGATCTTTTGTTTCAATCGAATATTTTTGCTTTATGAGAATAATAATTCGATTATTAATTTATAGTACAGCGATAACCCACATATGTTTCTTCAACATTTCAATTTTATTATCTCTTGGAAACACGCGACGACCCTCTGTGCTGAATCCAACGCCTTCGGTTTTTTCCGTCAGGGACTCACATGGCTTTGCTTCCGGTATACATTTTTTTTTCAGGTTTCGGCCTAAGAAGTGCAGCATATAGCTGGCTGTCCCTGTCTCTTTCCAGTGTCCTTTGTCTACAACAAATTGTTTGTTTGTTTACTTTACAGAATCCGACTTTTATGTCCAATATCAAACCATATCTGTGTTTGTATTTTGGTCACTTAATTCACGTCATTTCTCAATACTTTAAACAGGTCATTATTTTTAAAATATCACGTTAGAATAATGAGCGTTTGTTACGACGTATTATTTCACGGTAAATAGTAGCATCATATGTGAATAATCTTATTTTCTCCTTTATTAGATCGCAAAAATTTGCATGCATACTGCTGAGGAAACATCTACCGTATCATGTTGTCTGTGGCCAGAATAAGCTCTGAAGTGTAACACACTTTTTTTTCTGTCTTTCAGGATATCGGTTTTTTCTTTTTACGCATATGCCCTGATATGACGTAAAGCGTAAATTTTATTGAAGTCTATTGTATACACTTTTCACCCTCAACTGACGGCTCAAGGTCATGTTCCGTTTGCCCCGCTGCTCACCTCACTCCCCCTCCCCTTGCATACCAATCCCTCGTAAAATTAAATCGACTAGGGATGTTTCAAGTCCACATGAAAAATGTAGTGTATCTAGTATGTTCCTTCTGTGCTGAAACTCGATTACTCGAGTTTCTAAACTCTATAAAATACTTATTTAAGTCAATGTTAGTGTCATTTCTCTTGAGAGATGGTTTAATTTTTCTGCAATAGCTGCAAATACGGCGCTATTTTATATGCGCACATTAATATAATGTAGAAGTAATGCTGTCTTGTCCAGTTGATTGAGTTGTTTTTTATGTTCTTAAGTTATTTGGCTATCTCTTCAGTTTCACCATTGAAATGCCTTATGATGAACGATTTACTTTTTGTTCGCTCTACTCTTCAAAAGCATTGCAAAGTTAAATTTCTCACCATGTTCCGTTTACTCGCTGTAACTTGTGGAGTGAAATGCAAATGACATTATTCCTACAAACCATATTCTTAGTTTGGTCTTCATTCTCAGACTTCTCTGTTCTAAGGGTGTGGCGTGCTTTTATTGAATTCTTATTCTCATACTGTGATATCTTTGTTGAGTTACATTATGCAAGCTGAATAAAAATAATAAGCTGTTTTCACTTACCTCGATCCGAATTGTTTCGTGAAACTCGAATATCTTGATCAAAAATCGTCATTCCACTACATCAAAAAGCTATGACATACAATTGAATTGCAATAACACAGAATAAGGCCACTTCTTCCACATTGAAGCACGCAGTTGATTGGCTGTAATTGATTGTAGAACGTTTATAAATAGTGGGACTCCAGGAAGGACTGGGGGCAAGTAACGGCCCCTTTGAAGGAAGCATCCCGGCATTTGCATCGAGTGATTCGGCGAAACCATGGAAAACCCAAATCTTGATGCCCGGACGGAGATTTGAACCCGCGTCCTCCAGAATGCGAGGCCAGAGCGTTAACCGACTGGGAATTCGTGGTGAGAGGGGAACAATACAGAACATCACGGAATATTTTTTTTGTGATGAAAACAGCTTTCGTTGTGTCACTTCACCGACAGAAACTGGTCGGTATCAGAGGCTTGGTGATCATGCAGGTAGCCATTATTTTTGAAATGCATACAGTGTTGTTGAAGCGGATTCCGGGCGATTCCATTGCATAGTAACATCTCTCGTTTTATTAAACATTTTATGGTTCTTGTGTTTGAGTTCATTAAACTGCATGCATTTTTGGTTTGTTTCAGTTACGTGGAAACATATTTCTCCAGTTCTCAAAATCTCCATATAGAGTGTGCTTTAATTTTGATTGTGATTAAGCTTTGTATAGTTTGGCATTAAAATTATACGGTTATTTAAATAACCGATTAAGGGAGGCAGCGGGATTTCTCTGTATAATTACAAAACTACTGCATCTATATTTACATAAGTCACAGATTTTTTTACAAATAACATTCAGCATCCATAGATTTTCATTAATACAAAAAATAAAATAATTTCTCTCTTTCTGGAGAAAGTTCATTTTCTCTCAATAGTTCAGTTTGTGGCAACGTTATTTTCGATTAAAGTTTGAAGCGTACCGATTAGGTGTACCTTCCTTTAATTCTTTAATTTTGATAGACTGTCAGTAAAATTATATAGATATTTAAATAACTGATTACGGGAAGGAGCGGGATTTTTTTTGTATAATTACAAAACCACTGCATCTACATTTACACAAGTCACAGATTTATTTACAAAGAACATTCAACAACAATAGATAATCTTCAGTAAAAAAAATTAAATTAATATTTCCCTGTCTGGAGAATAAGTGACTGTGGAAGGATATCCATGATAAAATATTCTTGGTGTGCATGTAATTTTTGTTTCAAATGTTTCTGTGATTTACATCATTCATTATTTGTGCATTTCTCAAAGGAAAATAAATAATTTGGAGACTTTGTTTCAAAACAAATCTGAAATGCTACAAAATCAAATAGCAATTAAACAGAAAAAAAATTTCGCGTTTGGTGGGCTTGAACTCAAGACCTCCCGTTTAGCCCACCGCCTCAACAAGCACGGCTAAGCCGACTTTATTAACAAGTGGTCTTCAGTGGCTTATAACTCAGGTAGGCACAATTTTTACACTTTTTAATCCCCGAATTCCCTTAAACGGAGGCCCACCAGGCAGAACTGCTATGGGGTGAGAAACCACAGGTGACGTACTATTTAGCAGACAATAGCGATTTCCAAACTGAAGACCTCTCCTTGCCAGCATGCACGAATAAAAATAATTATAATTTATTTGTTTTTTTGCAAAAACAATGATTGATGGCACGTCTAGAATTGACTTTGAATTAGTACTTTCAATATCACGTCTTTAGGTGCGGCAGTTTTTTGAAAAAGTGTACCACTAGGTGTGCATAATCCGTCGCCTAGTGTAAGGGCTCACTTCGCTCGCGCTAATTAAAAGACAGTAAAGGGTAAAATATAAACGTCTTGAGTTAAAAGAATATAATGAATTATATTATTACTCCAAAGATAAATATTACTGAATAAGTTTTTTTTGTAGCTTGATTCATATCAATACTGCTTATAAGATAAAATACAGTTACACTAGCTGATACACGCAACCTTTTACGTGGGGACTTGGAATTTTATTGTTAGAATCGGATAAAGAATGATTTAAAAAGCACAGATTCTGGATATTATGACGGGGATCCATCACAATATCATTCTACCACTGAACATGTATAATGGAGAGAGCCAATTGGCAACATGTTTAAAAGTAGCAACAAATTGAGGGTTTTAACTGTGGGAGACTACCTACCACAGATCCTACGGCAGATTTTTGTCTGTGGTTTAAAATTACGTACCTTTCAGGGGACATCTTATATCAATAGCGTTTTGTACACAACATTTTTGGTTTTACAGTCCTTTGCAAGATGCATAGCCTTTGGGGTTTGGAAACACAAAATAATAGTCTAGTGTAACGCAAAGTCACATCTATACCATTATATAAGTTGTTTTCGTACATGAACAGATCATAGACAAACTGACTGCGAGAGAAAGCAAAGCCTGAGTCACGGACATAACATTATAGATGCTTACACCCGCTATCCGTGTGTCTGTCACCATTTTGAATTTCACGAGAAAATACATTATTTATTCCGCAAAAAGTACCCTATGTTCTCTCTAATGATAAACATAAAATCTTAGTCAAATTTTCTCAAGATCGGTTTACTCGTATAGTCATGAAAACGTAACGAACAGTGAGAGAAAGCGAGTGGCTTTAGTATTTATAATATTAGTGCAGATAAACTGTAAAACGCCATTTCCTCTGCAGCAGCAAATAAACAAGTAATATCTGAAATGAGAGGTGAAGTTTGCAGTGTTGTTGTAGGCCATTTTTCCGCAGTTGCTCAGTAAATTAAATGATAAAATGACGCCAATGCAACTGTATTATGTAGCTTTATTGTCGTACGCGTTTCGCCTCTCATCGAAGCCTCATCAGCGACGAATCTATTTTACAATTTACATTGGGTTTACAAACTTATTTGACATAATTCTAAATTGATACATTTTCTTATTATTTACACTTAGTATTTACATTAGTGGATTTTAGGATAGTAACCACACATCTTTGCTTTCTCTCCAAAGCATGTTTCCGTTACAGCCATTTGTTTTTGCTGTTGTGTACAGGATATAAACATTGCGTCTTCTACAAATCGATTGTTTTCGGTGGCCATCTTATTTTCTTACTGTCAAAGTTGGTGGTGCGTTGACGGCGACAGTTTTGAAATTGCGTGGTACTGAATGACCACATAAACGTAACAAACCAAACACTGTTCAAACTGGTAAACATACAATAACCCTACAGTAAAGAAATAAACATAACAGATACATGCACTCACACACTTACATAAAATTAGAAATAAAATCTCCCACGCAATTTCAAAACTGGCGCCGTCAGCGCACCACCACCTTTGACAGTAAGAAAATAAGATGGCCACCGAAAACAAGCGAATTGTATAAGACGCAATGTTTATATCCTGTACACAACAGCGAAGACAAATGGCTGTAACGGAAACATGCTTTGGAGAGAAAGCAAAGATGTGTGGTTACTATCCTAAAATCCACTAATGTAAATACTAAGTGTAAATAATAAGAAAATGTATCAATTTAGAATTATGTCAAATAAGTTTGTAAACCCAATGTAAATTGTAAAATAGATTCGTCGCTGATGATGCCTCGATGAGAGGCGAAACGCGTACGGCAATAAAGCTACAAATACAGTTGCGTTGGCGTCATTTTATCATTTAATTAAGAGAGGTGAAGTGTTAAAAGAATTATGAGTAGTGCGTTTAAAGGAAAAGATGCCCATGGCCATAAACTTGCCTTTGATTTCAGGCGTAAGGGCGACTGAAAATTTTCTTTTGTAGGTAAGGGAGTCGGACAGAGACTGGAAAAATCATCGATGGAAATTCTGAACAAGTTACCTAAAACACTGAAAGAATAGAACCGGAAAATTAGTGAAATTCGAGAGTATTACAGTGTGCATGAAAATTAGCATCAGGGAATCTGTTCCATCGAAATTAATTAATTAATACTGGTACTAATAACTTTCGTGTCTAAGAGCTCAGATTGAAGTTAAACAGAGGTGACTTTTTCTTTTATGAGATACTGAAAACTTGGAACTGGGTTTGTTACTTCGTTATGACTAAGTTTCTCTATCGTACATAACATCGACGTTCTTTGGTTTCGGATAGAAAATCGAGCCTGCTGATCAGGTTTGTGCACTCAGCACTTTATGAAGTCATTGCGGCATAGTCTGTGTAAGTGGCGACATTTATTGGGGGCAATGAAACGGCCGAGGAATTCGGTGTGAGGAAGCTTGAGCGTGGGAGTATATAATTAAGCGATAGCTTTTAGTAAGCGCGGCGTGGCCGGGTGACAGTGAATGCCCTTGACATTCCTGGGACCAGGAGGGGCTTGGAAACTGGCTGCCGCGGCTCTATACACTCAATTACATACCACACCGGCTACCTGTCGGTAACCGAAAACCAAACAGACGGCAACAGCACTACAACGGCAGACTTGTAGTGGAGTTTGTTCAGTACAACTGAAATCAAGTGATTATGCATTCTTGTTGATACATACATCTGGAACATCTTCTTCATACCCTCCACAACGTTTTATCCAAAAACACTGACACAAATATTTATAACTATTTAAAAAAAAAATACGGACTTAATATGTATACATGTAGAATTTGATAGAAATCTGAAATCAAATAAGTCAGTTGGAATTTATGGGATTCCAGCAGAGCTTCTGAAATCTTTGGGAAGAGTAGGAATCCAACTCTTATCAAACAATTATGAAACCGGAAAGATTCCAACTAATTTTAATTAAAGAATCATCAGACTTCCGAAGAAAGCACAAGTTGACAATAGTGAAAATTCAGTCTAACATCACATGCTCAAAATTACTAACCAGGATAATATATGGATGAACAGAATGGATTGTAAAAGAGATAGTTGGTGAAGATGAGTTTCAGTTAGGAAAAACAGTGGTACAAGAGAAGCAATTCCGGGTTTAAAATTAATAATTGATGGGCGGATCAAGAAAAATAAAGATACTTTTATGGCCTTTGTTGATTTAGAAAAGAATTCTAAAATATCGAGATAGAATAATACTTTATAATCTATATAAGAATCAACAGGCTATAGTAAAAAAAAGAGTACCAGGAACACATTTCTTATTAACTTTTTATTCAGTTTGGCGTCTCTTAAATGTTTTGAGCTAATTTCCTATGATGTATTCGGTGGTTATTTAACACTACCTCCATGCTTTATGGTAGACATCAGTTAAATAGCAGATGCAAAATTCATGTTCTGTAGGGAGAATACTTCTTTCTGCATAACAAAAAAATGGCTTTGTAAAATCATCATTACTTTCAAAATAAGATTGACGTACCGACACATATTTTTTTTCCTTTGGAGTCATCGAGAAAGAACTGATATCTCTCATGTAGTAGTACCTGAAATTCCAATGGTTTTTCGATTCTGATTTTTGGTTTCATTCCAAAATTCCCCTTAGGTTCCCACTAAATTGTCTAGAATTTTGAATCCAAGTATTGATATTAATTTGACGACCATTTTTTAAGTACCTGGGCACTATATATGCTGTTGTTACCATCAAACAATATCTTAGCATATAGCATCACACGAATTTCTCTATTGCGCTTCCTTATAGAATCTTTATCCAATGAATATAGCTATACCTCTAGTACACCCGATAATCAAAGAAATTCGCTATTAATAAGGGCAATATGTCCATAGCAAATTATTTCCTTGTCAAAATTGCTGAAGTAATTTTCTCAAGGTTGTTGAAGTTGAAGTAATTTTGTGCTATTATGATTTCTAGTATGTTTATTAGTTCATTAATGTGTGTGTTTGGTACTGTGTTATAAGTTTGTAGGTTCTTGTGTATTATTTGAATTGTTTGTGCTGTGGGGATATTTGTATACATGTTCTGAATGTCAAATGATATCAGAGTTGCAGTGTCAGGGATGTGTATGTCTTTTATGTTTTCAGTGAGTTGTGTTGTATTCTGTATGCTTCGGTTTTCATTTAGAATGTAATGTTGCATGAAGTATCTGTTGGCATGTTTGGCTAAGTAATATGTTGGAGCTTTTTTGAAATTGACTATTGGTCTGACTGGAATGTTTGGCTTGTGAAGTTTTGGCTGACTCCTCAGTGTGGGTGCAGTTGGATTTGTTTGTGTAATGTGCAATTTTGATTCCCCAGAATAACAAACACACTATGTTACCCTTTATTTTATCATCAGTAAACAAACTGGTTTGATGATATCTTGCATTCCTTACATTACTGACTAATCTTTTTTCATTTACAAGTATGAATTAACCCATATCATCTTTAGCATCGTAGCCCATCCCCATGTCTGAAAATGTGACATACCAATTACCTATTCTTTTAATAAGATTACATTGCTTTCTAATATTTTTAATTTTCAAGTACATATTTCTCTTGGTAATTCTCTACGAAAGAGAATCTTCCCTCAACCTTATGCTTGAAATTGAGTGCTAATCTGTGGTCGTTGTCATTTTTTCCCTTCCACGCACCTCTCTTAATTCCCCCATCAATGTCTCACTATGCCTCATCAGTCATCACCAATATACGCTTTGTACACTCCTATGACTCTCTTCTCCTTCCGTTTGCCTTCCAGTGAATCCCATTCCAGCTCCTTAATCATATTAAATACTGAATGTGTTTTGCGGTAATTTCCAAAGACAAATATAGCAGCCCTTCTTTGCACACCCTCCAACTCTTATATTTGATACCCAAAATGAGGATCTCATAGTACACCACCATGGTAATGGTCGGACGAAAATTTTGTAACCCAATTCCCTTACTTGTCTGGTACATCCTTTCATCTCTTTGGAACAAGTGAAGGATTTTTGAACCCTTTTCCTTCCACCTGTTTAAGGTGTCCTGCCCAGTTAAGTTCGTTATCAAAAGTTATGCCAAGGTATTTACATTTCAAGTCTACGTAACAAGTTGACTCTTCTTTACATTTATCTTCCTTCCATGTTAACTCAACCAGCTAGATATCCTGTACAGAACAGCCTGCAGCTGTTTGATCTGGACAGAATTTCTAGTTGAGTGAGCCAACATGGGATGAAGACAGTTGCAAAGAAGAGTCAACTTATTAAGTACACAGATAAAAAGATAAAACTTGATAATGGTTACAAAGTGGGGAAGGAATTACTTGTTGAAGACCTGAAATGTAAATACCTCGGCATAAAATTTGATAACGACTTTAACTGGGCTGGTCACATTAGACAGGTATTGGGAAAAGGGTTCAAAATCCTTCGCTTGTTGGAAAGAGTAATGAGGGGATGTACCATAGAGGTAAGGGAATTGAGTTTCAGAGCTTTGGTCAGACCATTGCTTGAATATGGTTGTGTACTATGAGATCCTCGTTTTGGGTCTCGAGTACCAGAGCTGTAGGGGGCTTAAAGAAGGGCTGGTAGGTTTATATTTGGAAATTACCGCAGAACACAATAAGTAACTAATATGATAAAGGAGCTGGAATGTGATTCACTGAAAGACAGGACGAGAGTGAAGAGAGTCATGGGAGTGTACAAGGCGTATATTGGTGATGAGGCGTAGAAAGATATTAGTGGAAAAATTAAGAGAGGTGCGTGGAAGGAAAAAGATGACCATTACCATAAACTAGCACTCAATTTCAAGCATAAGGGTGAGGAAAGATTCTCTTTCGTAGGTAAGTAGATCAGGGATTGGAATAAATTACCAAGGGAATGATGAATAATTTACCAAAAACACTGAAAGAGTTTAAAGTTAAAATTAGTAGAGGGCAAAAGTAGGTGGCAAAAGGAAAGAGCAAAAATAGGGGGGTAGGGAAGTTGCCACCGGTACGTGTGTTCAATAGCAATTAGATTAAATAAAAATGAATTAATTATCATCTTTATAAACTTAAACTATCCCCAATGTCTGAAAATATGACTAACTAATTAAATATTCATTTAATAAGATTATTCCTTAAATTCCTGTCACAATGTCCATATTTACTTTATTAGCCAAGTGAATTTTCATATAACACTATCCCTTCATAAAACTGAAACTAGTTTGACAAATGTCTCCAAACGGAACATTTTTTGTGAAAGAAGCAGAAATGTGTAGTCACAAAATCTTCCACCTCCAATGGAAATGATTCATATCTTATGATACCTGGAAAAGAAGCCAACCTTGTACGACAGTAACACATACAAAACTGTTGCATTGGCGGTTATTTATTAACATTCAATTTATCACGAAACTGGTCAAGGCTACGCTTTTTTAATTGCTTTTTGTTGCTTGCGTTTTAATTGCACCGTATTCTGGATTCGCATCCTTCCAGGTAACCTTAGTTACCCTGAAAATATTCACGTGAAACGAGAGCAACTATTTCTTCAAATTTCTACCCCTCTTTCCTCCGTGAAAATTCTAACATTCTACCATCCGACTGACAGAATATTTTTGTGTTTTCTTTCTGACGACCCCTTTCTCTTTTCGCATGAATAATTTAAGTTTGAAATATTTTACCGATGACACATTCTTCATAAAATAAAATTAGTGGACTGCGTCTTGACAAGATACCTTTTCAGTTTTTGTTGTCGTCTGTATTTTATCTATAAAACATTTTAGGTATTGATAGTAAGCAAATATTTGAAAAAAAATCATTTGATGTGCTAACAGATTAGACGATTCTGTCATTAAAATGTTTAACTAAATAATCTTTATTTCACTCAATTTTTAAAATAGAAAAGCTCAAATAATGATATAACACACATTGAAAACGGGATATCGAAACTCCTTGACTGGAACTTCTAGTTTCATTCGGTTACTCAATAGAGAGATTATAATACCGAATGGATTTGATGACTTGCACTCCTCTTGCTCTATTATAGAAGTCCATGATAGGTTCCGTGAGAGGAAGCAAAAGGCTTATTTTATCTTCAATCTGGGATAAAGGAGTTTAATTTACAGGTGTATACTGCAGTTCAGTTGAAACAAAATTTTGTGCAGTCTGCGTCACATTTACTGAGTAGGAGAGGGAGAAAAAAGTAAAGATTCAGTGTTCAACTTGAGATTTCCCACAAATAATTTCCTTTAAAACTTCGTGGGAAGACTCATTCCTGTAACCGCAATAAATGCTTCAGTTTTCCACTTTTGTAAGGTTACAGAAGGAACCCAGTTATTTTTGGAGATTGTCCAGCGGAATCTTCATGTCAGGTAGTCGAACTGTCGAGGTCATGGGTGCGATCCCAGACGAGGTCGGTGAGTTTAGAAATGAACACGTGGTGACCTTCGTCAGAAAAGTCTGGTGGGATGCGACACAGCTACACCAAGATATTCACATTTCTCCCCTAAGCTGCGAAAAAGTTATCAGTTTCGAAACAAAGTAGGGAAACTCATCTACGTTAGTGATTCCGAGATGCATTCGAACATGCACACATATTAACAACATTTGCATCTTTACTGATTTTTTTTATCTAGCCCTGAAATTTCGACACGAGTTATTTGAACAAGTGTTATCATGAATAATGATTATTTCATGGTTACGTTTTTTCTATTATCATCGTGGAATACATACATTGGCTCAATTAAGAAACAGGTATGGTAAGTTTAGACAATTTGCTCGTTCCTATTTTAGTCTGACATCGTTATCTTCATTCAGTATGCTAGCTAAATTCCGTTATTTTATTTGATTGCGGAAAATGTGCTGGTGTACTAAGAAGGAAGAGATATGCAAGGATCAGTTGCGATATTACATCAGGCATTTTCGCATAAATTATAATAGCAGACCTGCCAAACGGAAAAGAATATTAGTGGCAGAAAAATGCAGTATTAAACATAGCTCTTACTGAAAACATTGATTTAATCGATTTACAAACTAAAAGCAAATGTTAGGTTATATCTAAATGACAATTATTGTGGTCAAAAAAGTTACCTTTAAAGGAATGAAAGACGACAGAATCTAATTGTTCTTACCTGCTGATCATTTTGAGTTATATCAGGTAAATTTCTTCTGTGAGGTTAATACTGTAGTGGAGATTATTATGTTTAAATATATTCATATCGCTAATATATATTGCTTTCCTTTACTTCTTTAGTTTATAAAGAAATGATTTGTAACTCTGTGTTGTGCCCAGATTTCACTAAAAATAGCAGACAAGGTTATATGAATCAGGAATCGAAAAGCACATTCGTGCAATTTTACTATTGATTCATTTTTTTTTCCTTTCCTCATGAACAACTGTACAAGGTAAGTACAATTATTGTAAAATAACTCATATTAGAAATATTGTCAGTTGTTATATCTTTATTCCTTTCTTATCACAAGAACCTGGTTTTAAAATTTGAAGCAATCGGTATGGACTGATTGTTCACATCTGCTAATAATTAAGAATCTTAAATTCGGCTTAGATTGTAAAAAAGCGGCAGGACTAAAAAGCATTACCAAAATATCTCACATTTATTGGAGATATCCCAATTCGAATAGCAGATATAAGGTTTTATGAAATGTCATATACAGCAACAACACTGTTAGTGTTGATCATGACTATAGTTTGGTGTGATGTCAATTAAGCCTTAGAATAATTCGTTTGGTTTTACGTCTTTAAAATTTGTTGTGATTTTCTCACTTGAACAAAGTTTATTGACAATGAATTCAATGAATATGTGTAATAATCAATCAAAAGAGGTTTTTTGAAGTGAGAAAGATAGGTTGCTCTAGAGATCAAGGTTTTATAACCATGTGATGCGATTGTTACTTATAAATTAGCTTAATTCGATGGAAGTAATAGTCCTGTCTGATGCAGGGGTGAGGAAAAGAATAAAATTATAGTTTAAAAAACTAAAATCACGCTTTTTGTAGCAATGTGAACTAAATATTTAATAATCTGTAAATATAAAGATTTCGTTTAACGTCTCAAATTGATAAAGCAGTTTGCGACCTTGATGTTGGATTAAGATAAATGTATGGTGCAGAAGCCATACAATTAGGCCTGTTCGACCTTTAAGTTCTTAGGTAGTAAGACCGGCGTAAGCCAGGCCTGTTTCTACTCTGAGCGTTATTATTTTTATTAGTACGAAAATTAAAAAGCGTGGGGTGCTAGATATCAGTTGTCTTATTTTTTCAGCGTTAGCTGTTCGCGAGGGTAGAGAATTGTGAAAGCTAAGTAGAGAGAAACTCTCACTCGTTTTTTACATTAAAATTAATTTCTCAGTCAGTGACTTTATTTTTATTTTAAGCTTATACAAAAAAATTAATTTATACCGAATTTTGGGGCGTACTATCGCTGTTAAACGACGCCTTTATATTTAAATATTATTTTTTAACTTTTTAGTTCACATTGCTATAAAAACGTGTTTTTAGTTTTTTTAATTGTAATTTTATTTTTAACTTTCGAGTTCAAATTGTTACAAAAGAATGCTTGCTTTATCTTCACCAATATCTCTTTTTCTTTGTGTTATTGTTTCAACTTTAATTATTATTCCCCTCCAGTAACGGACAGTTAAATGGTCAACTCTACCAGACGTCCGATAGCAAGTAAACGCAGAAGACTACTCTTCTATAATAGTACGAGTTAACTCAAAACGATGTTGGGAATACTCAATGTTTAACGTCACGTTAAGTGACTGCAGTCACTATGGTAACTGATTGTATCAAAGTATCGTTAAGTGCACACGTGCTGAAGGTTGTGCAACAAAACCACTCTTCTGTTGTTACTGTCAAAGTAATGAGAATATCAGGACATAGCTGCGAAATTATTGTATTGTTGACAGTTCATAATACGTGTGCAATATTTTGAAAAATTGGGACACCTGGAAGTGGGTAATCAAATTAAATGCTTATTGCTTTGTCGGTCGAGAAATCTCCGAACGGTTCGGCCACCAAATTACAAAGTTTTTGGAATTGCCGCGCATGTGCACTCAGGTCGAGGCTGCATTTGACTAATTCTGCAATCCCATCGGGTATAGGGGACCTGCAGTTTAACGCGGAATCCGAACCTAACGTCCTTGCCAGACGTGAGAGTCACTTGCAAGGTCCGTAAAAATTCCAGCCGAAACCGGGTTACGTTCGTTTGCCCTCATGCGCCTTAACCAAATGACCCAACAGACAGCCGCTGGAAAAGTGAAAATTAGCCACAACTGTCATATGACGGTTAAACAACATTTCTGTTGTTACTGTCAAAGTAATGAGATTACCAGGAAATAGATATGATGATATTGTACTGTCATCGTATGCAAAATTTCAGGCTATTCGGAAGATTCGATTACATTCAAGAACTTTTTCTGTTGTTACTGAAATTATTGTACTGTCACCGGTTTTTAATATGTGTACAAAATTTCCAACAATTCGGGAATTTGGAATTGGGTTAAAATTTAATTGCAAGATTCCATTACATTCAAACAGTTTTCGGTTGTTACTATCAAAGTAATGAGAATATCTGTACATAGCTATCAAATTATTATATTGTCATCAGTTCTTAATACGTGTGAAAAATTTCAAACAATTCAGACTTCTGGCAGAGGTTGAAAATTTAATTGAAAGATTCCATTACATTCATACAGGTCATGCTGATATAAAGCGTGTAATATATTAGCCCCTTCCAATCTAAAGTCAACCTTTCCTTCACCTCTTGTACTCTACCTGAACGAGATTCTGGCGACTGAGGAAGTTTCGGTGTAAGGAGTCACTGCTACTTACCAGTGGCTTTTTTTATAAGACAAGGAAGCGATTTACGACATCATCTTGCCACTGAGGTGGTAAACGGCCCCTAGATGCGGATAAATAAAAATGGTCATTGAAATGGCTGCGAGGAAGAAAATGGGAAGTCATTTCAATAAAGATCGATAGGGTATCCCGAGAATACGCGAAAACTTAATTTCTGATGGTTCCTTTCGGGGTAAAATGTTTCAGAAGATATAGGCCTCTCAGTGTCGGAATGAGTCGACAAAAAGAAATTTGACAGAAACATTCTATGAGTCGGAGTGTGACATGTTGCAAGATTGGACAAGGAAGAGTTTAAGCAGAAGAATGGACCAGCTTCATTTAGATGTTGTTGGGATTAATGAAGCAGGATTTGAAGTATGAGGACAGAGACGATATACCACAAATGTTTATATACTAACGCTTTTAACAAGTATGATAATAGGAGACGCTTTGCTATGTACAGTACAGTGGCATAATTATTTCGATGTGGATTGAAAATAAACTTTCTTCAACCATTGGTAAAAGTCAGTACGCCAACTTCGCGAGAAGGTGATGATGACATGAAGTGTTAATTAATTATGTGAACGGTGTAGTGAACCCAGTAATATTGAGTAATTAGAGGGTCGCACTAGTAGAACAAAAAGAAGGGAGTGTTATAGGGAATATTGTTCTATGAAACAAACCAGATAGGAAACTGGATTTTAGAATTACGTGAAAAGCAGAAGGTTTAGTTATATTAAACATTCCATTTAGGAGATAGAAAGACTAATAAGCGCATAGAAACATCCATTATGATTACGTAATGTTTAAACAGATATTGCGAAATTAAACTTGAGATTAAATGAATATGGGCCGAGAGGAGATATTGCTTAGTGTTATAATTTATTATTTATTTAGCTTTTGATTCTTACATGACACTTACTGAAACTTATAGAATGGAGATCAAACAACAATTATACTGTAATTATGGTACTACTTACAAAATATAAATAGTTTAGCGGACAATGCCGCTACGACAGGATCGCTTCAACAACTTGACATCGAGATGCTCAATCCAGGCCACCGCCTCCAGCGTTGCCGAATTTAAATTTTCCAGACTTCCAGAGAAGTCACGGAGTGGGAAATGTGCGTCACAGTTTTTTACAGTTATAAAATGTAGTTTTAAATTTAAGAGAATAGGGTGATAACAAACCGTTACGACTGAAACCAGACAAACTTGAGGAACGCTGCATGACACAGAAATTCGAAGAATTGCTAACGTGTGATTAATGGAAAATATATGGAACATGAAATATATTGAAAAGAGAGATAATTATAGAAGGTAAAGTAAATGTGAGGAACAGGGTAGAAACCAGCAGAAAACTTTGAATTACAGAATTAAATTGAAATTGATGGTCTAGTGGTTACAACACAGACACTCAAAGCAAAGCAGTTAAACAGCAGTAAAGGTATTTTAAATACAGTATAAACAAGATAAGTAAGAGAGAGATATAAAATTGGCTGCAAGATAAGTGTGATGGATTGGAGAAGGGAAATATTGTAGATGATATAGATGCAACATATAGGAAAATAAAAAAATAGAAAGGAAGATGTAATAACATCAAAGATACTTACTGAGAGCCTCTTTCAAGGTGGAAAGCTTTAGTAGAGAAGGCCTTGGCTCTACCGTGATGAAGAAAGAGGAAAATGTTAACACTGATGACGAAGACATTATATTTAAGAACAGAATTTGATACGGCATTGAAAGATTTGACACCAAACAAAGCAACAGGAGAGGATGAATTTTCCTCAGAACTGCCAAAATCTATAGAGGAAGAAGTAATTAAAAGATTTTTCAAGCTGATATTAATAATTTACTAAACAGGAAGGCGCCGAACAGACTTTAATAAAATTAGCATCTTCACATTCCGTAGGAAAGGGCAAGGTTACAAATACGAAAATTTCTACAAACCAAGTTTAACAATACATTCCGCCAAATTAATAATATTTTACAATGTATATTAAGGGAAGTATAATAGATATTAGGTGGAGGCAAATTTAAGTTCAGGAAAACCCGGGGTACAAGGCAAGTAACGCTGGCGTTATAATTAACATTGATAGAACGCAATAAGAAAAAGAAGGAAACGTTTGTGACGTGAAAAAGCTTTTGATAATGTTAAATATGAAAATATTTTCAAAATCCTAGATAAGCTAGATCTAAAATACAAAAATAGAGGAATAATTTATGACCTTCATACGAATCAGACGGCTTTAATCAGAGTAAAGACCCTTGAGAGGCAAGAAGGAATAGTTTCTCTCACTAAAACAACACTTGTATGTTACATGAACACTGACGGGAGTGAAAGAAGAAGTTTAGTGTGACATAACGGCGTAACAAGAAACAGTTCTTGGCCTGTAATTTGTTGCCAATATTGTTCTGACAGCCCAGAAGTGCGAGGATATAAAGAATTAATAGAATATCATTCTGTGCGTAATTTTGATTAAATACCAACAAAAGGTTATATTTCAAAAAGAATAGTCTTAATGTTGTTTAGGAAGCAAAATTACATGTGATGTCTGTAGCAAGAATTCAAAAGCAGAGTAGCCCCAGGAAAAAAAATTTCAGAAAGAGAAATATTTTAATATCAGACATAAATTTGATAATCATAAAGAATATTATGTAGCAACATGAATGGACCAAAGTTTATTGCGGTAATAAAACTAAAATCGGGGGTATATCAGAAAAAAATGAAGCATTATGGTACTATACAGGAGTATCAAAAATTTAGCTGATAGATAAAATAAGAAATGAACATGTTTTGGAAATGATGGGTTAGAAAAGGATATATGTTTAAGATTTTATGGCTCGTCAACGTCGAGATCATTAGTGCCTAGAAAGGTTTTACGGCAAGGAACGCATTTTTTTTTTGAAGGAACCCTACTCGCTTTTAACTAGACTGATTTCCGAAAACCGTGAAAAACCGAAGTCAATACCCTGGAGCGGGGATCGAACCGTGGTTCTGAATGTCAGAATCGAACGCTCACTTACTGGACCATGCCAAATAAGGAATTCGTGAGAGAATCCCACAGAAAGAGGAGAAAGAATGGTAGACTGAATTTTAAGATAAACGGAGTTGATAAAATTGTTAGTGGATGGGACAATCGACGAGAAAATCTGTAGAGGAAGCAAAGATTAGATCAATTTGTAATTGGTATGCGTCGCTGAAGATATTGGCTTAGGACAATGAAGTGGTAAAGAGACCGATGTCAGAATAAAAAGGTTCCTCTGCAGGTCATAAACATAAAGCAATTTTATGTTTGTACTTCCTGTGCCTGGAGGTGATGGCTAAAATGTTTTACGAGGCTTTTAAGTTCCTCTGCCAACAATACGAGTGAACAGGGAGAAGGTCAAAGGTAATGCGCACGAGATCTCAACGTTTTAGCTGTTCGCATCATAGTTTCATTAATATTCAGCTTTTCGTTTAAAAGAAATGCTTTGATCTTATGTGGATACTTTCCATTCATGGTCAGTTACAACTGAATATACCAGTGAACTTTGTATGGAATTCAAGGGGGTACTGTACTTACCAATTTGAAAGTTTTCGCAGTTGAATTGTACTAATATTTTCACTACCTCCTGAAAATAGTGAGAAAATGATAACATATTTCGATTTGTGATAAGAAATCAAATGAGGTCCCCGAAGCATCTGAATACATGTCAAGAGAAAGGGTGATATTAGGCCATCGACGTCTGGCTTACATGGCAATAAATTTAACACAATTCCTAGGATTCGCCTCGCAGATATAGCAGTGTCTGCCAAAGAAATTAGAAACTGTAATCCTCACTCATCAGTTTGACAGATACGAGTGTCAGATAAAGTTTATAACTTGCTATAGATTATTTTGAGTGTAGATAACAATTTGCACGTAGGTTCAATACGTAACGACGATAAATGCCAACATAGTCGATAACTGTATCACATGTTTGTTAGTTTATTTGCAAACATACGCATAAACTAACAACGCTACTCACGTAATGTTTTCTTCTGCAAATATATAAACATATATATTTATTTTATTCCTATCTAACCATGAACAATTCACGTATTCTTTTCTTAGAAAGAAATTACGTTACATGGGGTAAACGTTCCTACAGTTTCATGATTTACGTACTTTTCAACTCAAAATTTCGGTCTTAGGTTAAAATAGGAAGATACCTGCAACATGATTAAGATGAATTCAGATAGAAACGTCACCTTACTAGGAATGTGGAACCTGTTCGATTGTACTTCAGCGGAAATGAGTGCGCGCCTGTAAGTACGCAACCCATGTGGCAGGATCAACTGTTACGTGCTGTGACTGCAACCCACACGGCTACTTGCGAAATCAGCAGGCTTTGCATCTCACATGTCAGCAGGTATGCAGGAGATTAATATACATCTACCATTACAAGTTTCTGACTACCACCTGAAAATAATTGTTTTTTAAATAAGATATATGTAAAGAATTCACTGAAAATCTCTTTCTGCCATAAACAGTAATAACGTACTAAAAAAGCAGAATATTCTCAGTTTTCGCCCACGCAGAGTGAATTTATTAACCTCCGCTAGTATTAAAATAAGTTAAAGTTAAAACCATCCCTTATGATGTTAATATGAAACTACATTACTTTCTCTTTTCATATTAATTAATATAGATACATTTTTAAACAACTCCGGCTATCCGATAACTGTTTTTACCCCACATAGAATAATCAGTTGGCTTAGAGTAAGCGTAATATGAACGGTAATAAACAAGAGGGCTATTCATAAAGTGTTATAATTTTCATCTACCTGACTGAATTTGATCAAATACAGATAGGGCAGCTGGTTGGAATTACAGTACTGGCAGAACACTGTTTTGCTGTCTCATTTGTGAGATGTGTGACACGATCGCATTGTTCTTTGGTGACTACTTCTACAGTACAATATACTGAAACAGAGCAACACCAGTACTTGAAAAATACACTGTTTTTATCTGCCGACGAAGGAAAAAAGTTACTGGAGTCTTCATTGAAGGTGTTAACATGCATTACCAATTCAGCATGCGTTAACAAATTTAGAAATGGCTAGTGATTCGAAGCCCGATGCCAAATCAAAATGCATCACTTGCAAAGAAATGTGAAAACTTGTAAGAGAAGATGTAAAAGGATTTTGCAGTAGTTATTTTCAGTACTTGTAAATGTTTGCTTATTGTTGCTGCTTCGCATTGTTTGATTAATATATCCTACAAAGGCCTTTCTCTGTGATTTTTCCCTCTGGTTTTACTTCATTAACCCATCATGCCACAATATGCATGCTCTTTAATAGCTGTAAGAAGCTTCCCGATTCTTCAGCTCTTTAAAAACTCTTTATTTGTTACTTCTTCCTTTAAGCTAATCTTGTTTTCTTCTATAAGACAAACCCCAAAACCCAGAAGTCTGTTTCTATCTCCCTATCATGTTGTCTACGATTCACTTCCATTATATTGCAGTAGTGCGTGTGTAGGTCTTTCGAAAATTCTATTCTTTCTATCAAGAATGCACACTAAGCCTGGTTAATTTTGCTCTAGAGTATCGAGAATTCCTTGTGATATAAGTCCGCGAATAGGTTAATTTATTTCTTAACGTCATTAGCAATTTTTATTCTGGGCAGATGATCTTCAGTACAGCTATATACTAAAACTCCTTTGCTTACTGATTTTCATGTTGTAATCTTCTCTAATAACGTTATCCATTATGCAATGAATATTTTGATGGTCTTCTTCACTCTCACAAAGCTTAAAATTATAACGTTACTCGAAAATCAAATGCGTTGTAATCTTATAAAATTTGTAGAATTGAAGATTGAGTATTTCTCCTAGCTAGAGTTTTTAACTTTCTCAAATGTAATGAAGGGTAGCTTTAAATGAGAAGGCAGATGATGCACATAACTTCTATTTTGTTATGTAAACACGTTTTAAATGAATATTAGACTCTTCTCTGAAAGCTTCCAAGGCACATTATATACCAAAAATTTCGTAGATTCTTGCTGGCATTAGTCCAAGCGACTGTGCTGTTGGCAGGAAGTACACATAGACGCAATCAAAGGGCGCCGCCTTCAGAACGCCAACCATTCAAACAATGGAAACCTCTTGGCACCAAATAGAAATAATCTTATAAAGAATTTACAAGCTTTTGTCACTATACTGAATAAAATAAATAATTTTAATATATCAAAAATACGCTCAAAAACGATCATTGGCACAACATAATATATTAATGTTCTAAAATTAAAATTGCAGGCATTGCAAACAATTTAGCATGCTTATTAAATATTGGCTAACTCATTCAAAGCAGTAATGTCACGTAATTACAATATATGAACCACCTCATTTATTTTACACAAAATTATTTTTTTAAAGGAGGGAAATGAGCTGAAAATTGTGTTAATAAAAAATACAGCCTAAGAAATTGAATATTTTTTCGTTTATTTACTTCCCGAACGCGTTTCGCTTCTTAACTGAATCATATTCAGTGGTTTTCACTGTATGATACATTATTCTATTCATCCACCATTCTCAGCAGCAGAAATCTGTTTAATTTTTGGACTGCAGTACATTTTCTGCTTGTTATTGCAAAGTAAATTAACATTACACTGTACAAAATACACAGTTTTGCAGTATAGTGCTAGTTTACTGTGCAATAACAAACAGAAAATGACCTGCAGTCCAAAAAGCAGTCAGAAATCACTGCTGCTGAGAATGGTGGGTAAATAGAGCAATGTATTATAAAATGAAAACCGCTGAAGATGCTTCAGTTAAGAAGCGAAACGCGTTAGGAAAGTAAATAAACGAGCAAATTTTCAATTGCTTAGGCTGTATTTATTTATTATCATCATCAGCGATTGAGGAAAATGATCCACAACGTCCAGATATTGGAAAATTGTGTTATAATTACGTCACACCATCTTTATTGCTTCCCCATTAATTTTTAACCAACCTACTACTTTTTCTAATACTTAAGACATATTATTTAATGCAGTGGCATCAGGGTGTGTTAACATTTATTATATTGGTTGTAATGAACGCTGCGACGAGGAAGTAGGTGAGAACAGTAATACGGGCCACAGAAAAACAGTTACAAAAATGCTACGAGTTGAAGTCGTGGGCAGAACGTGGCGTGGTGAAGCAAGCCGTGGGTGGTGGTCCGGATGTGAATTGGGTGCGACGGACAACTCCCACACGCTGGAACACTTTAAGATGCGCAGCGTGCCACAACATGCGTAATATCAGTGAAAAAAACAGAAACTAATCATACTTCAAGGCACCACGTGGAACTTCTTTACGCACACTACTGAACTGAAAAATCATCAAGAAAATCTGTGACGCTTTCTATGCAATGGATGTTATTACTTCACCGAGCAAGCTAAGATTCTATGCAACAAAGTCAGTGAAGTGACCAGCAGACATCACGCAATCTGATAATATTGTGCGTTGCTTTTTGTATTAATATTAAACATAAAGCAAGAGCTAGAAAGATGGAACTAGCATACAGGCTAATACAAAACAGTTACAACACGAAAGTGATCTCAAGAATTAGACATTATACAATAGTTTTCAAGACAGAGGCAATGTTCAGCTAAGAATGCCTGGTACTGAATAAGAAAATGGAGATTGAGGAGTTGGAGGATAATCCTAAGGAAAAGGCCCGCGCATGTTAGCCGTCATGACTGCTGTTTTAGGTGGTTTCGCATAATCATCTGGACGAATGCCAGGATAATCCTCAGTCTCTGCCTCATAAGCTATACATTTCACAAACAAAAAATATATATTTATCACAAAGAAACTAAGTTACATGTTTCAGAAACAGATATGCAACAAAAACATTCCACCAAACAAAACACGTCTGGTTCTAAACAAGCTGAGGTTTCCACCGCTCCCGTTTTTATGATTCACACTAACCTGGTTCAAAAAGGTGCAAATTTCCAGGTTCAAAGCTCGTTTTGCTTAATAATTCAGGCAAATGCTGGGACGGTACCCTATTCCCGCATCCAAATCTACAGATTTCTGACAAACAAAATTGGCATTTAACATACAGAACACTGCTTTCACTGTACACAGGTAGTTGGTAGCAATTTTTTTCTCAAATTTGGCTAGACGACCAGGACAGAGGCAGAAAGCTTGGTAAAAAAACTGTAGCCCGTAGGCTGGAACCCGGCATTTCACGATAAAAAATGGCATACAACCAAAAGAAAAGCAAATAAACAAAATCCTATCACTGAGTTATATGCTATAGGTATTACTGTGACGGTAGTTACCCGCTTGCGTTTCTCCCAGTATATCCGACCCTCATGCTACGAAGATAAATGGAATAATTAAATGTATCTTTTTTGAGTAAATGTAACCATTTTATTGAGCACACGAATATTGTGTTGCTTACAGAAACGACAGTTGTAGATTGCTTTATTCAGTAACCTGGTACTAAAACTTCAGATTTCGAATATCAGATTATCTTAGTCAAGCTTCGAACATTGATACAGATCTCACACACACTGTCACAGTACTTCCCATGCGTTCCGTCACTTACTGATATTTAAAAGCGTTTCTCGTAGCCCTGATACACTTTACTTATACATTTTTGCTTTGTCGTTTCAAATATCATTTTAAATATCAAACTGGAAGAGACTAAACAACTTCTTTCAGAAGTTGAACCCGTATCATTTCCGTGAGTAACTGAACCTTCAGGTTAACACGGAGTCACACACAAATTTCCAGGGATGCATCAGGCTGGTCAAATGGAGTACCCGAGTTGACGCTCATTACCTTTCTGATAGATCTTATCCGAACCAACCACCACCACACGGCAACTGCCCCCGGAATTAGGCCGTCTAAAGAATAACCACAGCGGGGATAGTGAGACGAGACGCACTTCATCAGACATAGTATGCCCCAGGGGGAGCAGCGCGGATGCTGCACCAGCCACGAACCAGGCCGAAGACCCTCTGAAATCTGGCCACATAGGTAATGCCTCTATTGTATTCCCGATTGAACGTTATACAAGGCACACAGGTGCCACACCCAACCGACAAGTAAAGCGTCGCTGCTGAGCACTAGTTCCCGCTCACCTATCCACTCTGAAACAGAGCATCGTCGTAGTGCACTCACTGGAGAAACGTTGGACAAAGTGAATTGAACTAAAGGATGAGACTATGTATACAAATGCGTTTTGAACAAAAACGCACTCTCACTATCACGGCGAGATCACACCTTACTCACATATATAGTAACGCTAGGTGCAAGGACCAATGCTTATATTCGTATTACCTCAACACGACTCCTATCTTTGAGCAGAACATTATATGCGCATTGTGGGATTTTACCGTCTTGTCACATTTTGTATTCCTCATATGAAACGTTCTCAGCTACAAATACCGAGAGATGTGGCCTCGCATTCGGGAGGACGTGCGTTCGAATCCCCGCCCGTTCATCCAGATTTCGGTTTTCCATTGTTTCTCCAAATCACTCCAGGTGATTCACGGGATGGTTCCTTCAAAAATTTCATGGCCGAATTCCTACCCGTTTCTTGCCTCCAGAACGAGCGTGGTGGGTGAGTGGTAACGCTCTGACTTCGCATTCTGGAGGACGTGGGTTCGAATCCTCGTCCGGGCATCCGGATTTGTGTTTTCCATGGTTTTCCCAAATCACTCCAGCCCATTTCCGCCTCTAATGACTTCGAAATTTACGAGACGCAAGGCAACAGACAAAAAAGTAACATCAACTACAAATAATTAAAAGTGATTTTTAAATTGTCCGAAAGTTCACAATTTTTTTTTTTTTTTGAAAAGCCGATATGTCCCCTTATGTAATTGCGACACATAGGCCTGTAGAAAAAGCTGAAAAGAGGCAGTGTTATCCTTTTGGATGACACTCTTTCCTCTTCTTCTTTCCGATTAGGTCTTTTAGGACAACGTGCAAATTTCAGTTCTTCGTCTTTTGTTGTTGTTTTTTTTCGCTCAATCCAATAAGACTTCATCATTTCACTGTGTTTCTTCTTTCTCTCCTGAGACCACTTCGGAGAAGTTTTCTTTCCTTTTCTGCCCTGGAATCCTTCCATACTTAATACCTTCCTTCTAAAGATCTCACTTCCCATAATATGCTATATTCTTCTGTTGTTTCTTTCTTTATTTTATTATTATTTTTTTTTCTGCTTTACGCCTCGTCGACAGCTAAGGTCTTTAGAGGCGGGATTGGACTGGGGACAAGGAATGTGAAGGAATTTGACCATGGCCTTTTTGAAGTAAGCACCCCGGCATTCGCCTGGAGTGATTTGGGGAAACCATGGAAAACCGAAATCTGTATGCCCGGACGGGGATTCGAACCGGCGTCCTCCCGAATGAGAGGCCATAACGTTAACCGTTCACCCACCACGCTCGGTTTGTTTCTTTCGAAATCTTTCTTAACCTCTTGTTGATTAATTTTTGGGTGTTGATTTTTTTTCCGCAATGGTAATTGAATATCTTTTTTTGCTAATCTGTTATCATCAATTCTATAGATACGTCAAAAAACATCAATCTTCTTTTTCTTATTGATTCTCTTATACTGTCTATGTTCTGGTATAAATCCTTATTACTTTTTAATTTCCATCGTTCTGTTGTTTTCACCTGCCCCAAGAATTTTCTCATAATTCTTCTTTCTAGCATCTCCAATTTATCCAATCTATAATTACACTAGGCATTCACTAGCATATTGACATTCCGGTTTCACGACCGAGTTGCAGTGCCTTATTTTGTTTTTAGACAAACACGTTTTGTAATAAACATTTTTAGTGATACTATACGCTCTTTCCATCCTTTGTTCTATGGCGGACTTATTTAATTCATTTTCGTGAATTATTTCACCCAGATATTTAAATTTCTTTAATTTCTCTATTCGTCCAATATCTGTCGTTAAAACTCTAACAATATTATACTGCGACCATCCACTTCAGCAACAGCATGTGTTACATAAGCCTCTTTCCATTTTTAGAATATTCACATCATCGTTATATGGCAACAATGTGTTATGAGAATCACACAGAGAACCAAAACCATTCTAATGTTGTGAAATAAATTTTTAATCATAATAACTACCGGGGAGGGGGGGGGGGGGGCGGAGGGGTGAGTGTTGTAACTGTCTTTAAACTCTGTAAAATTTAGAACATTTACTCTTCTCGTGCTTTACCAATAGAAACCCTGTCAACAGGTCATTACGACCACACGGAATTATTATTATTTAGTGTAACTGTAGCAATAAATATGACGTGTTGGGCGTATGACAGTTATAGTTTTAAGTTTTCGTGTCTGTCGGCAGTCCCAAATGACTGCCAATTGGATTTTTTTTTTTTTTTTTTAATCCGTTGATTGTTTTATACCTTCTTATGTGATATACAGTTCACTCTAAATCAGTGCACGCTTCATATACATTCCTAATTTTTTCCTGCATCTCTTTCCAACCAATCAAGCATCCCAACACATCCCGCGTTCTAATATTCCAAACTGATTATTTTCATTGAAATTGCCCAGTTTTGAAGAAGCCTACGGTTTCTTGTTCTTAACATTATTTTGGCCACATATGATAACAAACTTATTGTGATTCGTTTTCTTTGCTATATACATGGCGTCGTGGTTGAGCGGTAAAGCTCTGGCCTACTCCTCGGGAGAACGCAGGTTCGAGTACCGCTCCTGCATCCAGATTTTTGTTTTACTTCGTTTCACGAAATAATTTCAGGTGAATGCCGAAATGGTTCCTTTTAAACGTCAAGACCAATTTATTTCCCTTTTTTTGCCTCCTGTCCTATAACATAGGCGTCGATGAAGCTTAAAACGATGAAGAAAACAAATTCTATTCTATAGTACGATTCTACATGTCCGGTACCAAAACACTGCATGTGAACTATATTCCATGTCGATGTTTTCAATTTGCCCTCTACGCAGTTAGCTAACTTCAAACTTGGTCAGTGCCGATCTGATATGATGTTCAATCTCAAGAAAACTCGGAATACGATCTTTAACCTCATGCCTTTCAGATGAAGAAAATTGCTTAAATCTTAGAGAATAATATACATTTCTGGAGTCATATTTGAAATCGGAAGTATGTAAGCAACTATGGCATAGCACCGCAATTTTCCTCAGTATACGAGTTCTGAAAATTTGACATTAATATTTCATTTTCACCCAGATCTTTATATAGTCCAGACCCACTTTTATTTAGTTAATATTGGCATATTGGAATATTTTTATATTCCAAATAATTAACTCCTTTTTCTTAGAAACTGTTTTGAAATGGAAATCATCAGAAGATTGGCACACTTTTCTAGCACCCATTTAAGTTAACTTTGTGTAACACAGTCCGTATCACTTTTAGACTAAACGCAACACGATTATAGTCGCCGTTTGGTATGGCTAGTTTTAATGACACGTTTACTTCATTGAGTGTTGTTAAACAATTGCGTGGATAACTAAAATAAATTCGAGGCCTCACCAAGAAAACGAAATCATACATATATGGCGAAAAATGCATATAATTTTTTAGTACTTAGCAGAATACCGTCCAAAATTCCATCATCCTGGAGCAAACTTTTATTTTGCTACAGATGGAGTGCACGTTCAATATCAGATGAAGAAAATAAATTCAGTACCATACCCTGTGAGTGGAGATATCAATGTTCTTGCCTGACATCCGGGAAGACGTGGGTTCGACACCCGATCTGGTCATCAAGATTACAGTTTTCTCTGTTTTTCCATAATCGCTGCAGATGAATGGCGACATGGTTTCTTTAAAGGGCCAAGCTGAACTCCTTTCTTTTCCTTGCTTCCATCCTCTACCAGCTCCACTGGTCTCGAAGTTGATGAACCGTAAACACTGGATAGAAGAGACGAAATTCGTGCTGTAAACAAAAAATTGGGTAGAAAAGAAATACATGAAGATATGTTGCTAAATTTCGGAATGATGTTCCTCTTTATAATTAAAAGATGGGTGTCTCGATTTAAACATGGGAGATCTAGCACTAGGTGATCCCCATGGAAGGAGACCAGTTGAAACAGTCACTCCGGTAAAAGTGGATAGGGTAGGTGCGTTGGTGGTGAGAGCTAGATGCTTAATAGATCTGCATAGTGAGTAAACACAAAGAATTCCAAGAACAGTAATAAATTTCATTCTCATAGTATTTGGACGTGAGAACATTTAAAGCTAATTGGCTGCTGAAGGTTTGTCAGCAAATCAAAACGTAATAAGCAGGCAGTGGTTTGCGGAAAAACCTACACCTGTTTGGAGCCATGAACGATTTGTGAATGTGGAGGGAAGTCTATCAGTTTCCCCTAGAATCAAAGCAACAGCCAGTGGAATTCAGTTCCAGAGATGGCCAAAGCTGTTCTTACAGCAAAAAAAGTGATGGTGTCTGCCTGGTGAGATTGTTGGAGGTGTACTCCTTCTTGATTTCCTAAAAAAGGATGAAATCATCTCGGTGCTGCATTTTGTCTCACATTGCCATTGCTAGAATTAACGAGTGTAAGTTATCGTATCCCACTTATTCACTCAATCTAGCCCTCTTAGACTTCCAAATATTTCCAGACCTTAAAAAGTTCTTGCCTGTCACTGATTTCAAGCCATATGTTGACGTCGTATATCCTGTCGCTTCAGGTTTTGATACCTTGGAGAAATTCTTTAATTTCCTTCTTCTTTACAATCTACTCCCAACATTTTGGTATCGGCTGCCTTCGATGAGTTTTACTTATCGTTGGCATGGTCAAATTTGTAGCTTTTGATTTTATGTTTCCATCTGTCTATGAAACGTCTAACTATATTCTGTGTGTGATAAGTGTATTTTTTGCTTTAGTCCAGTAACGGGGTAGTTCTCACTTGCATCACATCACGTAGAAGATTTTTTTTTCTTATCTTGTATAGATTGGTGAGAGTGTGCAGAAACCAAGTTTTCGACCTCCAACACCCTCGGCACAATTTTCTGTGGCCAAAAAACATCAAAATTTGGGTACTTTTTTCAGTTTTTCGTCTATAACTCCTTCCTGATAAGTCCTATCAAAAAATATTATATTTTCAATTTGAAAGAGGACAAAATTTTCTACAACTTTCGTACTACAAACTTTTTTCTAAACTCAAAATTAAGCGAGCTACAGTTCTTTGAAAATCAGCCAAATTTCACACTTTTCCTAAAAGTTGGGTTTTTACCTACTTTGCAGCTCAAAATGACCTGAAACCCCTGTATATATAACCGATATATATGTATTTCTGTATGACATAGTATATATATGTACTATACTTTGATTACTGATGGTCCATTCAATAATCATATAGCATTGTTTGCAGGGAGATCCCGAAGGATTGTTCGGCCGTAGGTTACAGTGTTATGGATAGGCCGCGCAGTGCGCTTCTTGTGGCTATCTAACCTGACCAAGTACTAGTACCGCATATAGGGAACCTACAGCTTAAGGTGGAATCCAAACCACAGAATCGTTCTGGCTTACTTCATATTACACAGCAAGCTGTGGCAGAGGTAAAGGTCGGGTTAATGGCCTTTGAAAATCATTGCTGAGACCGGGATTTCGATCTCCAGTCAGACGCCTTGAGCTACCAGATCGCTCTGTTACTGAAGATAATAGAGCGAACAACAATGCATAATGTTATGACGCAAAGTTATAAAGTCATAATAATTTCGAATTAAGTTAAAACAATGGTCATAAATAAATTTCTTTTCCGTTTGGATTGTCCCGGCTTATCAATGAATTGTGTCTCTTTCATCCATTGCATCAGGAACAGCTTCCTCGAGGTCGAAGAAATCTTCCTCTCCTTCATATACTACATTCCAGGAACGCTTTCACGAGGCAGGCGAGAGCAATTTTTGCAAGCAGCTGAACAATGCAGTCCTGATTAGCGACAGCTGCATGGAGGAGAACAAGGTTTCTGGAAGGAATATGATACAACCTTCGAAGTAAACTCAAGTGCATCGTCTTTTATTATTGTTTTTTTATGACTTTACGCCAGGTCGACGTCGAGTTCATTAGTGGCACGATGGGACTGGGGACAAGGAACGTGAAGGATTTCGGCCATGGCCTTTTGAAGGAAGCATCCCGGCATTCGGCTGGAGTGATTTGAGGAAACCATGGAAAACCCAAATCTGGATGCTTGGACGGGAATTCGAACCGACGTCCTCCTGAATGCATTTATTATTGTAACTGTAATAAGACTGGACGAGCCTTTCCTTCATCCTCACGGCAATGGGTACGTTTCTCGACCCAACCAACCTTTACTTGATGGTACGTGCATATTGAGTGAAACGTTGCCGCATCTGATTTTGGTGGCAACCGTGATAGTCTGAATGCATTTTTTGGGCAGATTTCTTAATCATTTCATATCTGAGCCTTCCACTGTTCCACAAGCAATTTTTCCGTACCGTTCAAAGATGATCTGTTCCCCTGCGTGTTCTCCAAATGTTCTCTGGAGGCTAGAGTTCTGAAAAGTTAGCATGCATGTTACTTTCAGATATGGTTGGTATTGAATCATGCAGTAGAAGTTTTCTTTCCCATAGCCGAAATATGCTGATATTGTATCACATCCAGCAAATGCATGGATGAAGAGGATGTGTGTGGGTTCAAACTAGTGGTACGAAAGCCCATTAGCAAAATGAGAAAGCCAATATACTCACCTAGAATCATCACACTGTCGAATTTTGCTGCTTGGGAAATTGCTGCGTCAACGATCAATCCAGCAGCATCTTGTTTTGCCTGTTGATCTTGGATGCCTCCTTTTTCAGTTTTTGCATTAGTATCAACATTACACAGTTCTTGCTGCTCTCATTTGCTGCGTCACTGAAAATGATGCCTGCTGAAGTATCTGATGTTTTCAAACTACAAATCATTTCAGATGACTTTATTCCTCTCTGCGCAGCATAACTTCGGTATCCGTCAAATATAACTGTGATGTTCATCCGTGCATAGCAAAATTTTTTATGTTGGGTGTTGTATCTTGAAGAGATTTAAATGCTTCATATAGCGACAATTTTTTTCCATTGTTGTACGAAACAAATTCAAATGGAACACATTGTTTCAATCCATTAAAACGGAAAAGAAATGGATTTATGACTAATTTTTGACTTATTATGACTTAATTTTGACTGCATAAATAAACTTTGTGCCATAACATTATGTTTTCAGTTTTGCAAATCCGTTTTTCAAACTGGTACAAATACCATCAGGTAATAGAACGAAATGGTAGCTCAGTGGTTAAGGTATCTGACTGAAGATCGAAATCCCGTTCTCAGTAGTAATTTTCAAAGGCCATTAACCCGAGCTTTACCTCTGCCACAGCTTGCTGTGTAATATGGAGAAAGCCAGAACGATTCTGTGGTTTGGATTCCACCTTAAGCTGTAGGTTCCCTATATGCGGTACTAGTACTTGGTCAGGTTAGATAGCCACAAGAAGCGCACTGCGCGGCCTATCCATAACACTGTAACCTGGCGGCCGAACAATCCTTCGGGATATCCCGGCCAACAATGCTACATGATTATTGAATGGACCATCAGTAATCAAAGTATAGTACATATATATACTATGTCATACAGAAATACATATATATCGGTTATATATATAGGGGTTTCAGGTCATTTTGAGCTGCAAAGTAGGTAAAAACCCAACTTTTAGGAAAAGTGTGAAATTTGGCTGATTTTCAAAGAACTGTAGCTCGCTTAATTTTGAGTTTAGAAAAAAGTTTGTAATACAAAAGTTGTAGGAAATTTTGTCCTCTTTCAAATTGAAAATAGAATATTTCTTGATAGGACTTATCAGGAAGGAGTTATAGACGAAAAACTGAAAAAAGTACCCAAATTTTGATGTTTTTTGGCCACAGAAAATTGTGCCCAGGGTGTTGGAGGTCGAAAACTTGGTTTCTGCATACTCTCACCAATCTATACAAGATAAGAAAAAAAATCTTCTACGTGATGTGATGTTTGTGAGACCCCCTTTTTACGACCCCGTTACTGGACTACTTGTGAACTGTGTAGTTTATGAGGCAGAGTTGGAGGCCGTTTCGGTATTCGCCTTTCTGGGCCCGAGAAATGAATACTTTAAGTTGGCTGGCATCACAGCATTAGAAGGTAGTAGGATAAAGCGTATGGATCTCGGAGGGGACTTTGATGCAAGTGGACCACAGCTTTTCTTTTAACTCTTGTGTATCAATGGAGGGGTTTATTCTATAAAAACGTAAAATTTTTGACCGATTAGTAACGACAGAAATGAACCACGGCCATGATCTTTATGTAATTACTTACTTTATTCTTTGCTGATTTTAGTATTCCAGTGGTACATTGAAGGAAACTAATAGAAACAGCACTAAGTAAAAAATATGGTACATCATTCCATGACAAAAACATGGTCTCAAAAAAAAGCACCAATGGAAAAATATCAACTTTAAAGCGGTTAATTATGAATTAAGCAGACGGTTAGGATATGTTTTCCGAAAATAATAAATACCTGAGTGTTCCGAGTAAACTGGTTAAATCACATAAACGATTTGTAAACTCGCTGGGCATAGTTTAAGGCAAATTAGCTTCAAAGATGAAACGGCGGGTAGATGGCTGCGAATATAGTTAATTAAAATTCCATTTGTTATTACCCACTCTGAACGCTCGAAAGCAGCCGTAAGTACCTGCAATTTCTATTATGCTAAAGACAGACGGCCAGTCGTATTTCATACCGCGGATAATGCGTGGGCCATAAAACTCTCTCTCTGTGAGGTCCGTCTGCATACCAAACAACCAAGTCTCGCTTTCTGCACCTGAACTAAACCGCAATCTAACGCACACTATCTTTATTTAACAACGCCTGGTTATTTTTTACATCGTTAAGAAAATTCGTTATTTTAGTTCTGTAGCAATGTAGAAACGGTGTGTTAATGTTGTCCGTCTGTTGTAGGCATCCAGTTCGTAAACGGAATAAGTTACAGACTTCAAATTTGTTCGCATTAAGTTTATCGCAGTCCCAAAATCAAATATCATATTTAGAAATTATGTAAAATTATATTTCAAGGTCTTCCATTCATTGCTAATAGGTGTAACAAAAACAATTTCTGCCCCAACGTATGGGATACCGTTATTAAAGCTAGCGAAGTAGAGAGCTATGATGCATCTTCAATTTTTTTTTCAATCGGAAATAAATATTATATTTTGTTGCCTGGACTATCTATAAAATTCTGACACTTACGAACTCCAAATTTGTCTCCAGTCTCGAACATATCCTGGATTTAAACAGCAAATGCTAAACCTAATTACGTCTGATATATTTTGTAAGTTGTGAGAAAATTATGCAAAAGCTTTTATTTTGTGGGTAATATGCCATTTAATAAAATGATTTCATAGAAGGTGCTCTTAATTCAGCATGTACTGCATCCTAATAGTTGGGATAGATACTTACTGAAATAAAGGTTAGAAATGAACAATGTTTATGGCTTTACGTCTCGTCGATGTCATTAGAGGCGGGAAAGAACTGGGGGCTAAGAATGGGAAAGAATTCGGCAATGGTGTTTGCAGGAACCATCCCGAAATTCGACTGGAATGCTTTGGGGAAACCATGGAAAACCCAAATATGGATGGCAGTACGGTGATGCGATACCATAGCGTTACCGATTATTGATGAAAATGTGTCTATGTAAAAGAGTTTCTTTTCCCAGAATTTACTTTTCAAGCTTCTTATAGAACGTATCATTGTAAAATATTTTAAATTCTGTTTATGTTGCGGTAACTGAAAGTATTAGAGAACGCATTTCCACCACTCTGTTCTTTTGTATGCGCTTGAACTATTTTAAAAAAAATGTCTTTACTTCCGTTTAGCGTTCGATAAAAAATGAGATTTAATGACACGGACACGGTGATATCAGACGAAATGTTACTTCTCTGACAAATCCTGCTTCCTGTGAGATAGAAGGTAGCATTTTTTTCATGAATGGAACTGCTGGAGTTCTTTCGTACAACGTTTGTTTACGGAAATTGCTGATGAAGGTGGCGTGTAGAGGCCCATGTGGAGCACACTTGCGAACGGTACAGCTGTGCCAATGATGCTCTGGCCTCGACTCTCCTAAACACTCGTTTCAGCTTTACAGCTCGCTGCTCTGATTGTTTAATAGTCCTTTCCATTTCAGTGAACTGGCAAAGGCATTTACATCACTAATAGAAATTCTTCCCATGATGGTATAGACTTCTATGGCACAACTAGCTGTTACCCACAGCTTCATAGAAGTGGACTTACAATTTTGTTGTTAGAGTTGGATATGTAAAGCTCTAAGTTACATAAAAGGAGTCCCAGAAAGCACGGAATAATAAGACAGAGAATCTATTCTAACGTTGAACCCGTCTCATAGACGGAAAGAATTTGCAAGATGTTTAAAAATAGCAACAGACTAATAGGAGAGGGGGGGGGGTTAACTGTAGGAGACTACCTATCTCAGTTCCTCCAGCAGATTTTTTTTTTTTTTTGTGGTTTAAAACTGTGTATCTTTTTTTGGGACATCTTACGTCAATACCATTTTTTAACGAAACCTTTTTGATTTTGCTGACCTTTGTTAAGAGTTGGGAGTTGGAGTTAAACGCTAAAAAGTGCCAAGTAATGCGTGTAAGTAAAAAGGTGACACAATTTAGCTTTGAATATACAATTAATGGTACCGTCCTTAGAACGGTAGATTCCGCTAAATACCTAGGGGTAACAATTCGTAATAATTTGTCGTGGAATGAGCATATCGAAAATGTAATTGGGAAAGCAAATCATATGCTTCAATTTCTAGATCATAATTTAAAACAATGCACTCCGGAAGTTAAATCGATTGCATACAAGTCACTAGTGCGTCCTCACTTAGAATATTGTTGCTCTGTATGGGGTTAATGGAGGCATTAGAGATGGTCCGAAGAAGAGCCGCCCGATTCGTGACGGGTATATATAGTAGGAGGGAAAGCGTAAGTGCGATGTTGAAGGAGTTAGGTTGGGAAGACCTGTAGCACCGAAGGCGTTGCTCTTGACAGAAGCTAATTGAAAAATTCTCGACTGACGTATTTCGGAATGACAGTAAACAAATATTGCTACCAGCAACATTCATATCTCGGAATGACCGCGAAAATGAGATAAGAGAAATCAAGGCCAGAACCGATTCGTTTGTGTACTCATTTTTTTCACGAGCGATTAGGGAGTGGAATAGAAAGGATTTACCGGGCGAGTAAACATAAAATCCGAGAGGAGTAGCTTTTGATAAAGTACTCCGGCCATCCTGATCTGGGTTTTCCATGGTTTCCCCATTTCGCTCCACGCGAATGCTGGGATGCTTCCTCACAATAGCCCATGGGCGCCTCCTGTCATCCCGTATATCCCTTCCAAACCACTACCTTTCCGGATAGGTGCAATGCACCCTCCGCCACACACTTTTAGTGAATCGCGGAGTAATAGTAATAGTAATAGATAGGACGGCCAGTTTCTTTCCTCTGGGACCAACAGTTTAACGTAGAATCTGTGCGACGTAACGCACTGACGTAGCTCGCATGATCAATCACATCTCTTAAACATTTCTGGCCCCACCAGGATTTGAACCAGGGACCGGACCACGAACTTTTGAAAGCACTGAACTACCGGGCTCTCAACTAGAATAACTGTTTCATCAGTATGGACAAACATGTCCAAAATTTTAAACATTTTTTCATTAAAATTTTGATCTCTGACAATTTCTCAAATAAGAAGCAATAGCAGTTGCTTTGAAGGTATATTTTCAAATCTTAAAAGATTCCTTATCCAGACATTTCACCTTCAGTACTTTCCTTACATGTAATTGTCACACTCGTACCCAAACAATTTGGCATCAGATTTTGTATGGAGGGAGATGAGTTGGCGCGGATTCGCCTCTGTCACCTGATTTATGGCTGCAGCCTGAAGCAGGTAGCGGGTCCACCGCCTCCACAAAAACTTGCCACTAGCTTCCAAATACCTTCGCGAGACGAGAAAAAATGAACGACACGTGACAAACCAAATTTGTGGAAAATGTCTGTAGTAATCTATCAGTATATCTGAACTGAAAGGACTGGCAGAGTAATCATACTTTGGGATAAGAAACGGAGGGTGACACAACATTAGAAACAGTCATGCGGTGGATGAATGTTTGGAAAATACTCGAAAACATAAGAATTAACACGCGTCTTTGTAAATGATATGAGAAAAATAAATTGGAGAATTGGGCAGTAAGACTCCTACGTCTGTCTGAGACGGAAATGAGGGAATGTACAGGGGTTTGTTACAGAACTGGATTACAAACCTTTGTTAGGCTTTGCTAGAGTGTAATGGCTTACAAGTCTAGCAGGGGGTGTGAAAGTCGACAGCTAGATTTTGCTTGCGGAAATTACCGTAGAACACAGACAGTAACTGAAATGATAAAACCGAGCGTGGTGGGTGAGCGGTTAACACTCTGGCCTCGTATTCTGGAGGACTCCGGTTCGAATCCCCGTCCAGGAATCCATATTTGGGGTTTCCATGGTTTCCCCAAATCACTCCAGGTGAATGCCGGGATGCTTCTTTCAAAAAGGCCATGGCCGAATTCCTTCCCGTTCCTTGTCACCAGTCCCAACCCGCCTCTAATGACCTCGACGTCGACGAGGCATAAAGCCATAAGTAAAAAAAATGGAATGATAAAGAAGCTGGGTAGGGACTCATTGTAATATACTGTAGGAAGCGGTTGAACAGGGTGTCGAATGTGTATGAGATATATGGTGATGAAGCCTAGAGTGATATTAGGTAGAAAGTTAGCGGTAGTATGAAGATGGGAAGAGACGAGAATTATCATAAACTGACATAAGGGTGTCACGGAATGGAATATATCATTGAGGAATGCACTGAAAAATTTGCCTCAAACGGGGACGTAATTTGAATTAAACTTCACAAATGAGAAAGTAGGGAAACAGCCGCAGGGTAATAAACTCTAACACAGTTGTGAAACAACAATGGATATTTCATATGGGTTAGTGTGCAAAGTAAGCATCTTGTTATCACTACTAAACAATATTTTTGGTTTGAAGAATGGCGCACATACCGAAGAATGCTCTGAAGCGAGCACGTGGAAGGTAAGTTAATCACACACACTATGAACTGGTTAACTTTATGTAATGCCATTTTTGAGCCATTTATCTCGGTATCCCGTTCCTTTGTTTATAAGTTTAACCTTCAGTTGATTAACTTAGTAATCTCTATAATGTCGACTATGTTAATAGCTGCTGCACGATTAAAGTTGTTTCTATAAATTCTTTCAATAAACAATCCAAAAACTAATGCTCTATTACAGATATGGTGTTGTGTTTTTGTTATCATTAGATTCCTTAGCAGTTATTTGTGAAATAATATGTTGATTGAGCAATGAAAATATGTATCAACAGCTACGATGATAGAAATTAGGACGATATTCAAAACATGAGTTTGGGTTATGAGTATTCCAGAAAGGTGGGGGAGTGTCTGCTTTATAAACGTGGTGCTTTACAAGGATTTTGAAATGAACTGGAAAAATTAAATACGAAAGGAACATATTTTGTAAATCATTGGTAAAGGAAGAAGTCTGAGACAAAGAAAAGGAGCTAGGATAATGAAAACGTTTTAAAACAGACGGAAGAGGCTAATCTTTCTAGATGGAACACATGAAGAGAAGAACAACAGAGGAAATAAAAAATTGAAGTGTGTGAAGCGGATAACCTGAGATGTCATAAGTGGAGGCGACGAAACTATCTCAAGATAGAATGATTGGAGGATTACATCAAACCGTAAAGAGAATGATCACATAAAAAACAACTAACAGAAGTCTACCGTATCAAGTGTTCAGAGAGTAACGCGAACCCTCATAGTATCCCAGTACTTTCACACGCACGAAGCAGAGGTGAAAGGAGGGCGGACCCACAATACCAGTAAGCACAAATAGATAATTCAACGCATCTTAAATCAGGTCTGTACAATGGTTTGTCTTATAGCATTACGTTACTGCATCTATATAGCATGATGTATGAATTTTATGAACACTTACGGTTAATACGTTGTAACTGGATCCAATTTTTTTTACTAGGTTGTAAGAATTAAAATCGAGAAAAATCAAAGTCATTTAAAACCCCTATACCAATTCACGTATAAAATCCGTACACTTCCTGTACCACAAGTTACGTTCGCTAGGGAAAAAAAAAAAACCTCTGATTTTGTATCAGAGAGTATTAATTAAGGTAAGTATCAGAAAGAGATGATTAGTTATTTGGTTGCTTGCTTTAAGAACCGTTGTGCGTGGTACTGTTGCGTCAAGTTCATTAATTTTTGTAAAGGTTAATGACACGCCAATGTAATTTAATTTTGATTTTTTTTCTTTGTGCCGTGTGCGTTTCACTCTATATCCAGAGCATCATCAGCGACATCTGTTTGATATTTTTATTTTTAGTTAGTTACTTTCCATTTAAAAACAATATAAAGTTGAAACTAATTTTAAGTAAAATTAATTTTGACTTTTTTATGTAAGTAAAATTAATTTCATGTTGTTATTAAATGGAATGTAACTAGCTAAAAGTACAAATACCAAACAGATGTCGTTGATGGTGCTCTGAAATAGAGTGAAACGCGTATGACACAAAGACTAAAACAAAATTCATTTGCATTGGTGTGACATTAACCTTTTCAAAAATCGATTAACTCGCAATGGAGGAAATGGCTCATAACATCCAGCTGTCAAACTTAAGTTAATTCACAACCCGAAAGATGGTTGGATGCTCCAGATGGAACGGAACTAAGCCAGTATGTCGGAGGTAGGACGAAAAGAAAAATTAAAACCCTGATTTTTTGCTTATACAAAGCCACTCATAAAGTACTGGAATGGTACAAAATTTAACTCAGAATATGAGTGCATCTCTCAGCTTGAAAACTATGGATTCGAGTTGCACGAAATTCCCAGTTGTGCTATTTGCCCTGACTCTATTTAAAATATTTTCTCGATTTTTTAAAAAAATAACATTATTAAACTAAACAAGTGTATTCGATTTTTTAAAAATAATTTACAGTTAAACAGGTGAAAATCCCTGCGGTATGTTTCCCGGCAGACAGGCAAAGAGATGTTACAGTTAGTTCTTTTAATCCAGTTTTCAAAAAACTTATCTCATTTGCTAGTTCGATTTAATGTTTTTGATGTAGCAGCATTTTCATGATTAAAGACCTGATTGAAATTAATTTGTGCTACCTGAGATGTTTATTTCGCACACGTGGACACTACGTCGTGGGAAAATAGCAGTCGATTACCGTATCACTGTTGAATTATATCCCAGGTACAACTGTCTAGCATTAACTGTTGACAGCCTACTACTGACTTGTATTCAGGATGTAAACATTATTGCAGTGTCCTTCACTTCTCATAATATACATGTGATCGAGGTGTGAGATGAGAAACATTCCTGAATACCACTCTTAGCAAGACCACGAGACAGATATCTCAGAACACAATGGTAGTGCGGTAGGACTCCATCGCAAGATTTCAAAGAGAAAGAATTGGTACTAATCTACACTAGACCAACAAACCACCAGCCCTGACATTTTAAAAACGGGTTAATCATTCGTAACTTTTACTACAAAATCAAATTTCCTTCTACTTCTACTGAAGTTTTGTATTTAATATAAATTTTTTACTTGTGTATACTGTGGTGCTAATTTTATAGAACATAATGAACTGAAATTATAGTGTCATCTAAGTAATATGTAAAGTGCGAAGTGGATGTGTGTGTATTTTTTATTTTATTTTTTGCTTTTAGCTACTTTTTGCCTTGCCATCCCAGAAACCATGTAAAACTAAAATCATGATTTCCGGACGGGGATTTGAACCCGCGTCCTCGAGGGCGCCATGCCCGAGTGAAGCTCAGTGATGAGCTGGAATAGAAATTATTTTACATAAGAACGAAATTTCTCGCGGCGTTGAGAATTTATAAAATGTTCTCGGGTAATTCTTGTATTAGAGAGGTACATGGGTCTCATCGTTTTTGTGTGAATATTGCAAAGAAGTTCTGCTTGATTTGTAATTAAAATTTAAAGGTACTACGAGTATGTCAGGGACCTGATACAGAGATAGGATTTAGGACAGCTGAGAAATGGAAAGGCTATATGTGTAGCATTGTTACACAAAATGTCAACTTCGACGATCTTTTCTTACTAAATTTTAATACTGTTCCTAACAACATACGCCTAGTCGACGTCGAGTTCATTAGAGACGGGGAAAGGATTGGGTACAAGGAAAGGGAAGGAATTTTGACATGGCCTTTTGATGAAACCATCCCGGCATTCGCCTGGAATGATTTGGGGAAACCATGGAAAACCGAAATCTGGATGGCCGGAAGAGGATTCGAACCCACGTCCTCCCTAACGCGAGGCCAGAGCGTTACCGCTTGCCCACCACGCTCGATCGGATACCTGTTGCACTATATCGTAGACTCAAGAAATATACGACTGGCTGGATACAGTGTATTCTGACACGCGGTGGTTTCATTCTCGTTGTGCTCCAAAAATGAATTTAATTCGTCTTAGTTTGAAACATGTTAATCAAGTATTCCATACAAATCTTTTACTGCATACTTTGTATCGCGTATTTCACCATTCCTCTGTGACACGTACTGCTGATGTAACTTAAACGTCTGAATGGGGTCGTTATTAAGAACCATTCAGGTGTCCCTAATTATTCATTTGGATGGAAGCTGAGTTACTTCCCTTTTCTATTTTTTTTTCTCCGAAGAAGCAGCAGAATAAATTAACGACGACAGCCGAGTTTCTATATCTTAGAAAGCGGTAGTGCAACAATATAAACGAGGTACAAGAAGACAAACGGAGGTACTTGAGAAGATAATTTACACTGTTGACTGCGACAAGTCGTTTGTTGCAAGGTCCGGGAATGCCTCTGTCGCAGCACTGAAAGAGCTGCTGGCGTTATTCATGAACGTCCACAGGTTTATACTAGGTGCTTAGCTTCAGCTCAAGTCTTTTTTTTATGAATTAATACAAGAACTGTGTAAGTGTGTTGTATATATACATCTGAATGTGCTTCATATCAGGAAAGAGAAACAAGTTGTTGGGTATGATATTGAGAGAGTAAGGGAAGCGGGTTATTCGGAATCATTAATCTGATCTAGGGACTTCTCCAAAAGTATGCAGTAAGAGCTGATGATGTTTTGATCTACGCCACGACAGTAATAAAAAAAAATAATGTAGCATTACCGTCCCTTTTTGGGTAGGGTGAAGAGAAGACGTGTTCCTTTTTTTCTCAGGTCCGTATATATATGAGATCTGCAAAGATATTCAATTCAGTATTCTGGAAAACATCGTTGTCCGCTGCAGATGTTCACGTGAATCTGTTTCTGAAATGGGGTCACAGTTTCTCATGAATAACTTACCATACATTTCCATAACTAAGATCAACTTCGTTCCAGTGGTAATTCGTAAATATTTGTTTTTTTTCTTGGTTTATGGCTTTACGCCTCATCGACGTCGAGGCCATTAGAGGCGTGGAAGGACTGATGGCAAGGAACGGGAAGGAATTTGGCCATCGGATTTTGACGGAACTATCCCAGCAATCACCTGGAGTGATTTAGGGAAACCATGGAAATACCAACTCTGGATGGCTGGATGGGGATTCAAACCCACGTCCTCCTGAATGCGAGGCCACAACGTTACCGCTCACCCACCACGCTCGGTGTAAATATTTGAATACAAAGACTTTATTCTGATTTGAAGAGGGTTCTTCTTTGAGAGATATATGCACGCCCTGAAAGTAATTTTTATTATTATTGTACTGTCGAACTAGAACATTGCGACAGTACAAAATATCTTGAAGTGACCCTTGAAAATTTTAATTTCAAGAAACACTGCATTAATTCCGAGCTGAAAGTTTCCACTAGAAACGATCTCCTCAGAAAACTGGCTGAATCACGGTGGGGAAGCTAACCTGAAGCCATCCGAACTTCTTCTGCCTTAGTACTGTGTTATTCAGCTGCAGAGTATGCCTGTCCTCTATAGTACAGCTCAACTCACGTCAAATAGGTGGATGCAGCTCTTAAAAACACCTGCAGAATCATAACAGGCTCTTTAAAATCCACTCCAATCGACTGGCTCCATCGCCTCGCAGGGACAGCAGCACCACCTTCAGTTTTAAGAGAAATAGCAGCGAACAAGGAAAAAAATAAAGTGGACCATGAAACAACTCAACCATTACAGAGGTATTTATTGCACAGGCATAGACTGAAGCCCAAGAAAAGTTTCCTGAGAACATCAAATAACTTACAACTACAACTGTAAAAGCCATGTTACAATTGTGGGAAGATAGGGCTCCTCTCTCCCTTGGCTGGGGAAGATTGCTGAAACTTTACCACCTGGTCATGACAAGGGATGGTTGATTATGGAAGGCTCTGAATATTCTGGATGGGGAGTGGGAAGATCCAATGTTAAGCTAGCAATATGGTCAATTTGAGGTCGATAACATCAAGTGGGGTTGTGAAGAGGATCAGAATGTTCAGCATATGCTCCAGTGCATTCCTTCCCGCCGCGAATAACCTGGATGTGGACGAGTTGTGAAAGCAAAAAATGTAAGTACAAAACCTTTATTTTAAGAAAATCAATAATAATTATTTTTGGGTAGAGTTTATCACAGGTTTTATGAAATTGTCTTTCAATGGTATTCAGGGTGATTCAGGAAGAATATTAATATTGGGGAGGTGGTAGTATGAGAAATATTGGGTAAAAAGTTCAAATAAACATGTGTCCGATTTCCATTCATTTTGGAGATACAAGTGATGGAATGTTATGCATAAAATAAACCTCATAAAATGTTCAAGAGGACACAAATAACTTATTGAATTATCATATTCATGCAAAAACATACGCATATTTTACGATAAGCAATTACCAATCCGCAAAATTCCAATTGTGAAGCAAATATAGTCTCTTTTTTTTCTGAGATGCGCGCATCGGGACTTTACGTGTCAACTTCAAGCATCAATAAAGTACTTCAGTTTGTGTATTGAAGTCGGTGGTAGGATTTTCGAGCATTTGATTTAAACTGTTGTAAAATATGCGTGTGTTCTTCCATGAATAAAGTAAATCTACACTACCGCGGGTGTTATTCCAGATCCAATGAAGGAATCAGATTATTCTGCAGGTTTTCATTTCTTATCATGAAGAATAATATCACCTTTTCGAGAGTAGTGTATGTGTATTAGAGAACGATGCGAATAATATTCAATGGTCAAGATAACTGTATTACTTCACTGAATAGTTAAAACTTTAAGTTAGGTTTATGTTATGAAATATCTTAAAAAGAAGTGTAAAAAATACCTAAAAATCCAGTTTGAGTTAGGAATCTCCCGGTTTTGACTGTTTCACTAATGTCAACACGACTGCAGACAGAAATATGGTTTTCTTTGATTTGTAACAAATGCTTTTTACTTTTCCTTTAACTCACCCACACAGCGGTCAGTTAACATCTGCTGGCAACATTTTATTATCTCACAATAGTGTCCCCCTGATATGTTGTTGAAACCAAAGTTTCGAAGCCAATTTCAAACAAAAAACCAACGTGAAACAAACAAAATTGTTCAAAAAAGTTTCGGAAGCAAGTCGTAGTTAAAAAAGAAAAATACTCTGTATGCATAAATACACAGATGAGCTTGGTTAGAAACTTTAACACCTCTATATGACATTAAATGGAAGCAGTAGTTCGATGAACAGAATCCTGTTTTTACTGCCGAAATATTCAATCTTTCTAGAAAAATTAATCAACTGGTAGGAGCAACAGTGCTATTGTGTACTATAAATTGGTTTGATTCTAGGACTATTGCAATGTGATACGCCATACAAATTATTTGATACTTAACTTCTTAATTTGCTAACACCTTAAAATACCATCGCGTTCATTAAAATGATTAAATTTAGCAGACATGAAGATACAGATTAACTGTCGTTTTAATATCACACGATAAAAATCAAAATCCCAGTTCTGTTGTTCAGTTTTATACCATCAACCGTCGTCATGTTTTCAAAATGGAGACTGCACATCATTTCCGGGGCATTTTGCTCTGCAGGAAGGAGTGATTGCATGTTTAATCGATCTTCATAGTTTAAATGTTCAGCATGAATGTTTCCCTACATACACTTAGACCCACCTGGTCAGTGAAAACGACTTCAGTTAGCATTAATATGACGTTCAAGTCATTGCCTGGTGAGTGAGCAAATAAGGTTCGGGCCTTCTATTCGCGAAGACGCGGGTTCGATTCCCCGTCCAATGATCTTCATTTTGGCCGTTCCAAAACAGGTAAATGCCCAAATGAATCCTTCATAAATGCAATGCCAAATTCCTCCCCGTTCAGCCCTCAGTCGTTTTCATAACAATTTATCATTATCTGTTGAACTATTTCAAAAGCTTGTATTTGCAGATTTCTTTTGTCAACATGGTTTGAATTAAGAGTATTGAAAATCATAGTTTTACACCTTGTTCTACTGATCAATAACAACGTGTGCTAATTTCAAAATAATCGGACATCTTTATGGACGACGAAACTGATTAACAATTAAATATTCGGAAAGAAACCTGATGGAACACTAAAACTATTAGTACCAAGCATGTTTATTTATTTTTATGACCTTATATGAAGGAAAAAAGACCAAAAAAATGACTCTGCAGTAAAAAGTAGAACGTTGATAGAAGGCAAATTAGATGCGCACCTTGTATATCATCATTGGCTTTTGTCATTGATTTCTCCTCTGCTGTGGCTTAATCTTACCTGGTAATCCTACAGGCTAAAAGGAGACCTTCAGTTTAATGTGGAACCCGAACCAAGCAACATCATAACATGTTGCACAAAAAAATCAATCTTCTGATAAAACTCTATGTCACCTTAAGGGCCTATAAAATTTCAAAGAGTAATTAATCTTCAATGGTGGTAATTACAAGATTTCTTACTGGCTGCGCATTCGGTCCCTATCGAAACCACCTTCGGGCATAGAGAACCAAGAAATAAACGTGGAATCCGAAACACGAAATAATTCTGGCAGACTTCACGTTACATTATGGCCTCTGAAAATCCCAGCCTATACCGGGAAACAAACCGAAGACCTTTTGTTCTCAAGTCAGACGCCTTAGCCACTAAGATTCTGTAGAGGTTCCTGATTTTTTTAATTTTCAGTCTGGTGCCTGGTGGATGGTAAAAAGGTTTTAAAGAACAGCTAGGAAGTTTCTGAAAGAGAACAGCTTTCCCCGACGAGAAAGTCTCGTCTGCTCTAAAAATGTTTTTCGTTCAAGGAGCCACCGCTTCCCGACGTCATGTCACTTTCTGGGGCCGGATATCAGAACACATTCTTTAATACTCCAATACAGCGGTGTCTCGCCAATAGAGCTGAGTGACATACTATCAAACTCTACTAATAATTTCCATAAAAAATATTTTTTCCTCTATTTATCCACTAAATATACTCCTTAATGTATTGGAGGCGTACGACACTGTTGATAGTGATTTGTCCTTGGGAAGGGCACGAAAATCTTTGAAGAGTTACCTGAATAATCTGGCACCACGCTTAATCCTATCCGCTCTTTCATTTCTCATTCACAACACAAACACCATCACAGTCATCACCTCCACACTGGGGAAAGGAACGGGAATCTACCCCTGTTACACCTTCCATGGACGTAATTGTACGGATGTAACACACAATTCAGAAACCGCCTACGGGCGGACACCGTGGTAAGTGAGTGGTAATGCTTGTAATGAGCAAACGCTCATTCCATTCATATTTAATGCACGTTCCTTTATTTATTCAAATACTGGACAGGAAGAAAAAAAATGGTGTAATTAAGAGGGACAATGTTTAGTAAAATAATATGAAATTTAAGGAGACTGAAGAAATTATTAATTTCACGTGTGCGGGAATTGTTAAACATTGCCATACGATTACCAATGGGCGCCGAAGCGTATAGTTATTCGGGAGATGCCGAGCTACCGCCGAATGTTTTGGAATTCTTAATGGTTATAGCCAAGGTACATTGATACAAGCGGAACTATTTCACCTGGTAGAAGACATCTACAGCACCGAAACACAAACACCAATCACGATACCGAAAGAGAGTCACGTATGAATGGCAAACATTTAATGAGCATTATAGATGATAAAGAATAAATTTAAAAAATTTCACAAACGAGATCATGGCATTCGGAAGGACGCTTGTTCAAATCCCGTCCGGCCATCCAATTACCGGTTTGCTATGATTTCCCGAAATCACTCCACGCGAATACCAGGATGGTTCCTTAAAAAGGCCATGGCCCATGCCCATCCTCTCCCGGCTGTTATGTCCTCTACGTCTTCTAGTCGCAAAGCTCGAAACACAAATAAAAACACCTGTTATTAATACTGGTTTTTTACGATTTTACTGTAGAAAAGTAGTTTTCAGAAACCAAGTTTGGTTAGCTGCATAAGTTCAAAATTTGCTGTTTTTTTTTTTTTTTTTTTTTTTTTTTGTAAAAGCGCAACAAAAATTCATGAATGATGCTGGCAGGTACAGTCAATATGATTCATTTAGCCAAAAAAAACTATGACTAAGGGTGGTTACTCCAATAGCAAAAAGTCCAAAATGAATCTAATTCACCACCTTCCTGAGTGTATTGCAGTGACAGAGAGGTTTCTATATTTGGGAGGCTTCCCCGCGACGGGATGATATTTTGAGACGGTGAGAGTCGCGGAGACTGTCGCCACTCCACCACTTCAAACAAAGGAGCGAGACCTCACTCTATCAGCAACCAGAGGATAACACCAAGGAAAGTGTAGTACGCCTAATTTCTTGAACCGTTTTACTTACGGGAGATAACAGACTTTTCTTAATCGTTGAAGGAAAGAAATAGGTATCAGTAAGAAACTTCATATTGCCGCATGAACGCCAGTGTACCGTCTGCCAGCATGGCGCAGCGGGTAGCGTCACGAATTGCGGTACCGAAGGTCGCCGGTTCAATCCCGCCCACTGACAAAAATTATTTAATTCTGTTTATTATTTCCAGAAGATTCTACATGTTTCCTAAGGTCACTTGTAACTTCTACACATTTCATTTGTTAACTACTCTTGTAATCTCTAGTACGTTCTATCTGTGTATAAATAGAAGAGCATTCTGCCCAAGAGGCAGTCAGTGCTGCGTGTATGTTTGAGTTCTCAATAAACCTGTTCTCAGTTTAAGTGCTGTGTTCATTGACAAGTAACCTTCGAATTCACACCTGCCCCGGTTGCAACGCGACATAGTTTGGTGGAGACGCCGGGTACCCTGTGCAACAGCTGCATCATCGTGGCTCCGATTAGGCAACGTAAAGTCGCCGCCTACACGGACTGGAACCGGACTACAAAGGATATACTCAGTACGTCCTTCCGAAAGTCCGCGTCATTAGGAAACCC
>CM061921.1:267496807-267582351 GCA_031002005.1 Vandiemenella viatica
TCCTCACTCATCAGTTTGACAGATACGAGTGTCAGATAAAGTTTATAACTTGCTATAGATTATTTTGAGTGTAGATAACAATTTGCACGTAGGTTCAATACGTAACGACGATAAATGCCAACATAGTCGATAACTGTATCACATGTTTGTTAGTTTATTTGCAAACATACTCATAAACTGACAACGCTACTCACGTAATTTGTTCTTCTGCAAATATATAAACATATATATTTATGTTAGTCCTATCTAACCATGAACAATTCACGTATTCTTTTCTTAGAAAGAAATTACGTTACATGGGGTAAACGTTCCTACAGTTTCATGATTTACGTACTTTTCAACTCAAAATTTCGGTCTTAGGTTGAAATAGGAAGATACCTGCAACATGATTATGATGAATTCAGATAGAAACGTCACCTTACTAGGAATGGGGAACCTGTTCGATTGTACTTCAGCGGAAATGAGTGCGCGCCTGTAAGTACGCAACCCATGTGGCAGGATCAACTGTTACGTGCTGTGACTGCAACCCACACGGCTACTTGCGAAATCAGCAGGCTTTGCATCTCACATGTCAGCAGGTATGCAGGAGATTAATATACATCTACCATTACAAGGTTCTGACTACCACCTGAAAATAATTGTTTTTAAATAAGATATATGTAAAGAATTCACTGAAAATCTCTTTCTGCCATAAAAAGTAATAACGTACTAAAAAAGCAGAATATTCTCAGTTTTCGCCCACGCAGAGTGAATTTATTAGCCTCCGCTAGTATTAAAATAAGTTAAAGTTAAAACCATCCCTTATGATGTTAATATGAAACTACATTACTTTCTCTTTTCATATTAATTAATATAGATACATTTTTTAAACAACTCCGGCTATCCGATAACTGTTTTAATCCCACATAGAATAATTAGTTGGCTTAGAGTAAGCGGAATATGAACGGTAATAAACAAGAGGGCTATTTATAAAGTGTTATAATTCTCGTCTACCTGACTGAATTTGATCAAATACAGATAGGGCAGCTGGTTGGAATTACAGTACTGGCAGAACACTGTTTTGCTGTCTCATTTGTGAGATGTGTGACACGATCGCATTGTTCTTTGGTGACTACTTCTACAGTACAATATACTGAAACAGAGCAACACCAGTACTTGAAAAATACAATGTTTTTATCTGCCGACGAAGGAAAAAAGTTACTGCAGTCTTCATTGAAGGTGTTAACATGCATTACGAATGCAGCATGCTTTAACAAATTTAGAAATAGCTAGTGATTCGAAGCCCGATGCCAAATCAAAATGCATCACCTGTAAAGAAACTTGTGAGAGAAGAGGTGAAAGGATTTTGCAGTTGTCATTTTCAGTACTTGGAAATGTTTGCTTATTGTTGCTGCTTCGCATTGTTTGATTAATATATCATACAAAGGCCTTTCTCTGTGATTTTTCCCTCTGGTTTTACTTCATTGACCCATCACGCCACAATATGCATGCTCTTTAATAGCTTTAAGAAGCTTCCCGATTCTTCAGCTCTTTAAAAACTCTTTATTTGTTACTCCTTCCTTTAAGCTAATCTTGTTTTCTTCTATAAGACAAACCCCAAAACCCAGAAGTCTGTTTCTCTCTCCCTACCATGTTGTCCACGATTCACTTCCATTATATTGCAATGTGCATGCGTAGGTCTTTCGAAAATTCTACTTTTCTTTCTATCAAGAATGCACACTAAGCCTGGTTAATTTTGCTCTAGAGTATCGAGAATACCTTGTGATATTAGTCCGCGAATAGGTTAATTTATTTCTTAACGTCATTAGCAATTTTTATTCTGGGCAGATGCTCTTCAGTACAGCTATATACTAAAACTCCTTTGCTTACTGATTTTCATGTTGTAATCTTCTCTAATAACGTTATCCATTATGCAATGAATATTTTGATGGTCTTCTTCACTCTCACAAAGCTTAAAATTATAACGTTACTCAAAAATCAAATGCGTTGTAGTCTTATAAAACTTGTAGAATTGAAGATTGAGTATTTATCCTAGCTAGAGTTTTTAACTTTCTCTAAAGTAATGAAGGGTAGCTTTAAATGAGAAGGCAGATGATGCGCATAACTTCTATTTTATTAGGTAAACACGTTTTAAATGAATATTAGACTCTTCTCTGAAAGCTTCCAAGGCACATTATATACCAAAAATTTCGTAGATTCTTGCTGGCATTAGTCCAAGCGATTGTACTTTTGGCAGGAAGTGCACATAGACGCAATCAAAGGGCGCCGCCTTCAGAACTCCAACCATTCAAATAATGGAAACCTCTTGGCACCAAATAGAAATAATCTTATAAAGAATTTACAAGCTTTTGTCATTATACTGAATAAAATAAACAATTTTAATATATCAAAAATACGCTCAAATATGATCATTGACACAACATAATATATTAATGTTCTAAAATTAAAATTGCAGGCATTGCAAACAATTTAGCATGCTTATTAAATATTGGCTAACTCATTCAAAGCAGTAATGTCACGTAATTACAATATATGAACCACCTCATTTATTTTACACAAAATTATTTTTTTAAAGGAGGGAAATGAGCTGAAAATTGTGTTAATAAATAAATACAGCCTAAGAAATTGAATATTTTTTCGTTTATTTACTTCCCGAACGCGTTTCGCTTCTTAACTGAATCATCTTCAGTGGTTTTCATTTTATGATACATTATTCTATTCATCCACCATTCTCAGCAGCAGAAATCTGTTTAATTTTTGGACTGCAGTACATTTACTGCTTGTTATTGCAAACTTAAATTAACATTACACTGTACAAAATACACAGTTATGCAGTGTAGTGCTAGTTTACTGTGCAATAACAAACAGAAAATGACCTGCAGTCCAAAAAGCAGTCAGAAATCACTGCTGCTGAGAATGGTGGGTAAATAGAGCAATGTATTATAAAATGAAAACCTCTGAAGATGCTTCAGTTAAGAAGCGAAACGCGTTAGGAAAGTAAATAAACGAGCAAATTTTCAATTGCTTAGGCTGTATTTATTTATTATCATCATCAGCAATTGAGGAAAATGATCCACAACGTCCAGATATTGGAAAATTGTGTTATAATTACGTCACACCATGTTTATTGCTTCCCCATTAATTTTTATCCAACCTTGTATTTCCTGTACTACTTTTTCTAATACTTAAGACATATTATTTAATGCAGTGGCATCAGGGTGTGTTAACATTTATTATATTGGTTGTAATGAACGCTGCGACGAGGAAGTAGGTGAGAACAGTAATACGGGCCACAGAAAAACAGTTACAAAAATGCTACGAGTTGAAGTCGTGGGCAGAACGTGGCGTGGTGAAGCAAGCCGTGGGTGGTGGTCCGGATGTGAATTGGGTGCGACGGACAACTCCCACACGCTGGAACACTTTAAGATGCGCAGCGTGCCACAACATGCGTAATATCAGTGAAAAAAACAGAAACTAATCATACTTCAAGGCACCACGTGGAACTTCTTTACGCACACTACTGAACTGAAAAATCATCAAGAAAATCTGTGACGCTTTCTATGCAATGGATGTTATTACTTCACCGAGCAAGCTAAGATTCTATGCAACAAAGTCAGTGAAGTGACCAGCAGACACCACCCAATCTGATAATATTGTGCGTTGCTTTTTGTATTAATAGTAAACATAAAGCAAGAGCTAGAAAGATGGAATTAGCGTACAGGCTAATACAAAACAGTTACAACACGAAAGTGATCTCAAGAATTAGACATTATACAATAGTTTTCAAGATAGAGGCAATGTTCAGCTAAGAATGCCTGGTACTGAATAAGAAAATGGAGATTGAGGAGTTGGAGGATAATCCTAAGGAAAAGGCCCGCGCATACTGGCCGTCATGACTGCTGTTTTAGGCGGTTTCCCATAATCATCTAGACGAATGCCAGGATAATCCTCAGTCTCTGCCTCATAAGCTATACATTTCACAAACAAAAAATATATATTTATCACAAAGAAACTAAGTTACATGTTTCAGAAACAGATATGCAACAAAAACATTCCACCAAACAAAACACGGCTGGTACTAGACAAGCTGAGGTTTCCACCGCTTCCGTTTTTATAATTCACACTAACCTGGTTCAAAAAGGTGCAAATGTCCAGGTTCAAAGCTCGTTTTGTTTAATAATTCAGGCAAATGCTGGGACGGTACCCAATTCCCGCATCCAAATCTACACATTTCTGACGAACAAAATTGGTATTTAACATACAGAACACTGCTTTCACTGTACACAGGTAGTTGGTAGCATTTTTTTTCTCAAATTTGGCTAGACGACCAGGACAGAGGCAGAATGCTTGGTCAAAAAACTGTAGCCCATAGGCTGGAACCCGGCATTTCACGATCAAAAATGGCATACGACCAAAAGAAAAGGAAATACACAAAATCCTAACACCGAGTTATATGCTATAGGTATTACTGATGATGGTAGTTACCTGCTTGCGCTTCTCCCAGTATATCCGACCCTCATGCTACGAAGATAAATGGAATAATTAAATGTATCTTTTTTGAGTAAACGTAACCATTTTATTGAGCACACGAATATTGTGTTGCTTACAGAAACGACAGTTGTAGATTGCTTTATTCAGTAACCTGGTACTAAAACTTCAGATTTCGAATATCAGATTATCTTAGTCAAGCTTCGAACATTGATACAGATCTCACACACACTGTCACAGTACTTCCCATCCGTTCCGTCACTTACTAATATTTAAAAGGGTTTTTCGTAGCCCTGATACACTTTACTTGTAAATTTTTGCTGTGTCGTTTCAAATATCGTTTTAAATATCAAACTGGAAGAGACTAAACAACTTCTTTCAGAAGTTGAACCCGTATCATTTCCGTGAGTAACTGAACCTTCAGGTGAACACGGAGTCACACACAAATTTCCAGGGATGCATCAGGCTGGTCAAATGGAGTACCCGAGTTGACGCTCATTACCTTTCTGATAGATCTTATCCGAACCATCCACCACACGGCAACTGCCCCCGGAATTAGGCCGTCTAAAGAATAACCACAGCGGGGATAGTGAGACGAGACGTAGTTCATCAGACATAGTATGCCCCAGGGGGAGCAGCGCGGATGCTGCACCAGCCACTAACCAGGCCGAATACCCTCTGAAATCTGGCCACATAGCTAAAGCCTCTATTGTATTCCCGATTGAACTTTATACAAGGTACACAGTTCCCACACCCAACCGCCACTTAAAGTGTCACTGCTGAGCACTAGTTCCCGCTCACCTATCCACTCCGAAACAGAGCAACGTCGTAGTGCACTCACTGGAGAAACGTTGGACAAAGTGCATTGAACTAAAGGATGAGACTATGTACACAAATGCGTTTTGAATAAAAACGCACACTCACTATCACGGCGAGATCGCACCTTACTCACATATATAGTAACGCTAGGTGCAAGGACCAAAGCTTATAGTCATATTACCTCTTTATCACTGGGTCAACACGACTCCTAACTTTGAGCAGAACATTATATGCGCATTGTGGGATTTGACCGTCTTGTCACATTTTAATTCCTCATATGAAACTTTCTCAGCTACAAATACCAAGAGTTGTGGCCTCGCATTCGGGAGGACGTTCGTTCGAATCCCCGCCCGTTCATCCAGATTTCGGTTTTCCATTGTTTCTCCAAATCACTCCAGGCGATTGTAGGGATGGTTCCTTCAAAAATTTCATGGCCGAATTCCTACCCGTTTCTTGCCTCCAGAACGAGCGTGGTGGGTGAGTGGTAACGCTCTGACTTCGCATTCTGGAGGACGTGGGTTCGAATCCTCGTCCGGGCATCCGGATTTGGGTTTTCCATGGTTTCCCCAAATCACTCCAGCCCATTTCCGCCTCTAATGACTTCGAAATTGACGAGACGCAAGGCAACAGACAAAAAAGTAACATCAACTACAAATAATTAAAAGTGATTTTGAAATTGTCCGAAAGTTCACAATTTTTTTTTTTATTTTTATTTTTTGGAAAAGCCGATATGTCCCCTTATGTAATTGCGACACATAGGCCTGTAGAAAAAGCTGAAAAGAGGCAGTGTTATCCTTTTGGATGACACTCTTTCCTCTTCTTCTTTCCGATTAGGTCTTCTAGGACAACGTGCAAATTTCAATTCTTGGTTCTTTGTTGTTGTTTTTTTTTTCGCTCAATCCAATAAGACTTCATCATTTCACTGTGTTTCTTCTTTCTCTCCAGTCTCCTGAGACCACTTCGGAGAAGTTTCCTTTCCTTTTCTGCCTTGGAATCCTTCCATACTTAATACCTTCCTTCTGAAGATCTCACTTCCCATAATATCCTATACTCTTATCTTGTTTCTTTCTTTATTTTTATTATTATTATTATTTTTTTATTTTTTTTATTTTCTGCTTTACGCCTCGTCGACAGCTAAGGTCATTAGGGGATTGGACTGGGGACAAGGAATGTGAAGGAATTTGGCCATGGCCTTTTTGAAGTAAGCACCCCGGCATTCGCCTGGAGTGATTTGGGGAAACCATGGAAAACCGAAATCTGGATGCCCGGACGGGGATTCGAACCGGCGTCCTCCCGAATGAGAGGCCATAACGTTAACCGTTCACCCACCACGCTCGGTTTGTTTCTTTCGAAATCTTTCTTAACCTCTTGTTGATTAATTTTTGGTTGTTGATTTTTTTTCCGCAAAGGTAATTGAATATCTTTTTTGCTAATCTGTTATCATCAATTCTATAGATACGTCCAAAAAACATCAATCTTCTTTTTCTTATTGATTCTCTTATATTGTCTATGTTCTGGTATAAATCCTTATTACTTTTTAATTTCCATCGTTCTGTTGTTTTCACCTGCCCCAAGAATTTTCTCATAATTCTTCTTTCTAGCATCTCGAATTTATCCAATCTATAATTACACTAGGCATTCACTAGCATATTGAAATTCCGGTTTCACGACCGAGTTGCAATGCCTTATTTTGTTTTTAGACAAACACGTTTTGTAATAAACATTTTTAGTGATACTATACGCTCTTTCCATCCTTTCTTCTATGGCGGACTTATCTAATTCATTTTCGTGAATTATTTCACCCAGATATTTAAATTTCTTTAATTTCTCTATTCGTCCAATATATGTCGTTAAAACTCTAACAATATTATACTGCGACCATCCACTTCAGCAACAGCATGTGTTACATAAGACTCTTTCCATTTTTAGAATATTCATATTTTCGTTCTTGTATGGCAACAATGTGTTATGAGAATCACACAGTCAGAGAACCAAAACCATTCTAATGTTGTGAAATAAAATTTTAATCATAATAACTACCGGGGAAGGGGGGGGGGGCGGAGGGGTGAGTGTTGTAACTGTCTTTAAACTCTGTAAAATTTAGAACATATACTCTTCTCGTGCTATACCAATAGAAACCCTGTCAACAGGTCATTACGACCACACGGAATTATTATTATTTAGTGTAACTGTAACAATAAATATGGGCGTATGACAGTCATTGTTTTAAGTTTTCGTGTCTGTCGGTAGTCCCACATGACTGTCAATTGGATTTTTTTTTATCCGTTGATTGTTTTATACCTTCTTATGTGATATACAGTTCACTCTAAATCAGTGCACGCTTCATATACATTCCTAATTTTTTTCCTGCATCTCTTTTCAACCAATCCAGCACCCCAACGCATCCCGCGTTCTAATATTCCAAACTGATTCTTTTCATTGAAATTGCCCAGTTTTGAAGAAAGCCTACGGTTTATTGTTCTTAACATTATTTTGGTCACATATGATAACAAACTTATTGTGATTCGTTTTCTTTGCTATATACATGGCGTCGTGGTTGAGCGGTAACGCTCTGGCCTACTCCTCGGGAGAACGCAGGTTCGAGTACCGCTCCTGCATCCAGATTTTTGTTTTACTTCGTTTCACGAAATAATTTCAGGTGAATGCCGAGATGGTTCCTTTTAAAATTCAAGACCAATTTATTTTCCTTTTTTTTTGCCTCCTGTCCTATAACATAGACGTCGATGAGGCTTAAAACGATGAAGAAAACAAATTCTATTCTATAGTACGATTCTACATGTCCGGTACCAAATGTCGATGGCTTCAATTTGCCCTGTAAGCAGTTATCTAACTTGAAACTTGGTCAGTGCCGATCTGATATGATGTTCAATCTCAAGAAAACTCGGAATACGATCTTTAACCTCATGCCTTTCAGATGAAGAAAATTGCTTAAATCTTAGATAATAATATACATTTCTGGAGTCATATTTGAAATCTGAAGTATGTAAGCAACTATGGCATAGCACCGCAATTTTCTTTAGTATACGAGTTCTGGAAATTTGACATTAATATTTCATTTTCACCCAGATCTTTATATAGTCCAGACCCACTTTTATTTAGTTAATATTGGCATATTTTAATATTTTTGATTCCAAATAATTAACTCCTTTTTCTTAGAAACTGTTTGAAATGGAAATAATCAGATGATTGGCACACTTTTCTAGCACCCATTTGAGTTCACTTTATGTAATACAGTCCGTATCACTTTTAGACTAAACGCAACACGATTGTAGTCGCCGTTTGGTATGGCTAGTTTTAATGACACCTTTACTTCATTGAGTGTTGTTAAAAAATTGTGTGGATAACTAAAATAAATTCGAGGCCTCACCAAGAAAACGAAATCATACATATATGGCGAAAAATGCATATAATTCTTTAGTCCTTAGCAGAATACTGTCCAAAATTCCATCATCCTGGAGCAAACTTTTATTTTGCTACAGATGGAGTGCTCGTTCAATATCAGATGAAGAAAAAAAATTCAGTACCATACCCTGTGAGTGGAGATATCAATGTTCGTGCCTGACATCCGGGAAGACGTGGGTTCGACACCCGATCTGGTAATCCAGATTACAGTTTTCTCTGTTTTTCCATAATCGCTGCTGATGAATGGCGACATGGTTTCTTCAAATGGCCAAGATGAACTCCTTTCTTTTTCTTGCTTCCATCCTCTACCAGCTCCACAGGTCTCGAAGTTGACGAACCGTAAACACTGGATAAAAGAGACGAAATTCGTGCAGTAAATAAAAAATTGGGTAGAAAAGATGAGTTGCTGAATTTCGGAATGATGCCCCTCTTTATAATTAAAAGATGGGTGTCTCAATTTAAACAGGGGAGATCTAGCACTAGGTGATCCCCATGGAGGGAGACCAGTTGAAACAGTAACTCCGGTAAAAGTGGATAGGGTAGGTGCGTTGGTGATGAGAGCTAGATGCTTAATAGATCTGCATAGTGAGTAAACACAAAGAATTCCAAGAACAGTAATAAATTTCATAATCATAGTATTTGGACGTGAGAACATTTAAAGCTCATTGGCTGCTGAAGGTTTATCAGCAAATCAAAACGTAATAAGCAGGCAGTGGTTTGCGGAAAAACCTACACCTGTTTGGAGCCATGAACGATTTGTGAATGTGGAGGGAAGTCTATCAGTTTCCCCTAGAATCAAAGCAACAGCCAGTGGAATTCAGTTCCAGAGATGGCAAAAGTTGTTCTTACTGCAAAAAAAGTGATGGTGTCTGCCTGGTGAGATTGTTGGAAGTGTACTGCTTCTTCATTTCCTAAAAAGGATGAAATCATCTCGGGGCTGCATTATGTCTCACATTGCCATTGCTAGAATTAACGAGTGTAAGTTATCGTATCCCACTTATTCACTCAATCTAGCCCTCTTAGACTTCCAAATATTTCCAGACCTTAAAAGTTCTTGCCTGTCACTGATTTCAAGCTATATGTTGACGTCGTATATCCTGTCGCTTCAGGTTCTGACACCTTTGAGAAATTCTTTAATTTCCTTCTTCTTTACAATCTTCTCCCATCACTTTGGGATCGGCTGCCTTCGATGAGTTTTACTTATCGTTGGCATGGTCAAATTTGTAGCTGATTTTACGTTGCCATCTGTCTGTGAAACGTCTAACTATATTCTGTGTGTGGTAAGTGTATTTTTTGTTTGTGAACTGTATAGTTTATGAGGCAGAGTTGGAGGCCTTTTCGGTATTCGCCTTTATGGGCTTGAGAAATGAATACTTTAAGTTGGCTGGCATCACAGCATTAGAAAGTCGTAGGCAAAAGCGTATGGATCTCGGAGGGGACTTTGCTGCAAATGGACCACAGCTTTTCTTTTAACTCGTGTGTATCAATGGTGGAGTTTATTATATAAAAACGTTAAGTTTTTGGCCGATTAGTTACGACAGAAATGAGCAACGGCCATGATCTTTATGTAATTACTTATTTTATTCTTTGATGATTTTAGTACTCCAGTGGCACAATAAAGGAAACTAATAGAAACAGCACTAAGTAAAAAATATGGTACATCATTCCATGACAAAAACATGGCCTCAAAAAATAGCACCAATGGAAAAATGTCCACTTTAAGGCGGTTAATTATAAATTTAGCAGACGGTTGGGATAAGTTTTCCGAAAATAATAAATACCTGAGTGTTCCGAGTAAACTGGTTAAATGACATAAACGATTTATAAACTCGCTGGGCATAGTTTAAGGCAAATTAGCTTCAAAGATGAAACGGCGGGTAGATGGCTGCGAATATAGTTAATTAAAATTCCATTTGTTATTACCCACTCTGAACGCTCGAAAGCAGCCGTAAGTACCTGCAATTTCTATTATGCTAAAGACAGACGGCCAGTCGTATTTCATACCGCGGATAATGCGTGGGCCATAAAACTCTCTCTCTGTGAGGTCCGTCTGCATACCAAACAACCAAGTCTCGCTTTCTGCACCTGAACTAAACCGCAATCTAACGCACACTATCTTTATTTAACAACGCCTGGTTATTTTATACATCGTTAAGAAAATTCGTTATTTTGGTTCTGTAGCAATGTAGAAACGGTGTGTTAATGTTGTCCGTCTGTTGTAGGCATCCAGTTCGTAAACGGAATAAGTTACGGACTTCAAATTTGTTCGCATTAAGTTTATCGCAGTCCCAAAATCAAATATCGTATTTATAAATTATGTAAAATTATATTTCAAGGTGTTCCATTTATTGCAAATAGGTGTAACAAAAACAATTTCTGCCCCAACGTATGGGGAACGTTATTTAAAGCTAGCGAAGTAGAGATCTATGATGCATCTTCAATTTTTTTTTCAATCGGAAATAAATATTATATTTTGTTGCCTGGACTATCTATAAAATTCTGACACTTACGAACTCCAGATTTGTCTCCAGTATCGAACATATCCTGTATTAAAACAGCAAATGCTAAACCTAATTACATCTGATATATTTTGTAAGTTGTGAGAAAATTATGCAAAAGCTTTTATTTTGTGGGTAATATGCCATTTAATAAAACGATTTCATAGAAGGTGCTCTTAATTCAGCATGTACTGCATCCTAATAGTTGGGATAGATACTTACTGAAATAAAGGTTAGAAATGAACAATGTTTATGGCTTTACGTCTCGTCGATGTCATTAGAGGCGGGAAAGAACTGGGGGCTAGGAATGGGAAAGAATTCGGCGGCAATGGTGTTTGCAGGAACCATCCCGACATTCGAATGGAATGCTTTGGGGAAACCATGGAAAACCCAAGTATGGATGGCAGTACGGAGATTTGATCCCGTATCCTCCCCAATGCGATGCCATAGCGTTACTGAGTATTGATGAAAACGTGCCTATGTAAAAGAGTTTCTTTTTCCCAGAATTTACTTTTCAAGCTTCTTATAGAACGTATCATCGTAAAATGTTTTAAATTCTGTTTATGTTGCGGTAACTGAAAGTAATGGAGAACGCATTTCCACCACTCTGTTCTTCTGTATGCGCTTGAACTATTTAAAAAAAATTTCTTTACTTCCGTTTAGCGTTTGATTAAAAATGAGATTTAATGACTCGGACACGGTGATATCAGACGAAACGTTACTTCCCTGACAAATCCTGCTTCCTGTGAGATAGAAGGTAGCATTGTTTCATGAATGGAACTGCTGGAGTTCTTTCGTACAACGTTTGTTTACGGAAATTGCTGATGAAGGTGGCGTGTAGAGGCTCATGTGGAGCACACTTGCGAACGGTACAGCTGTGCCAATGATGCTCTGGCCTCGACTCTCCTAAACACTCGTTTCAGCTTTACAGCTCGCTGCTCTGATTGCTGAATAGTCCTTTCCATTTCAGTGAACTGGCAAAGGCATTTGCATCACTAATAGAAATTCTTCCCATGATGGTATAGACTTCTATGGCACAACTAGCTGTTACCCACAGCTTCATAGAAGTGGACTTACAATTTTGTTGTTAGAGTTGGATATGTAAAGCTCTAAGTTACATAAAAGGAGTCCCAGAAAGCACGGAATAATAAGACAGAGAATCTATTCTAACGTTGAACCCGTCTCATAGACGGAAAGAATTTGCAAGATGTTTAAAAATAGCAACAGACTAATGGGAGAGGGGGGGGGGGGTTAACTGTAGGAGACTACCTATCTCAGTTCCTCCAGCAGATTTTTTTTTTTTTTTGTGGTTTAAAACTGTGTATCTTTTTTTGGGACATCTTACGTCAATACCATTTTTTAACGAAACCTTTTTGATTTTGCTGACCTTTGTTAAGAGTTGGGAGTTGGAGTTAAACGCTAAAAAGTGCCAAGTAATGCGTGTAAGTAAAAAGGTGACACAATTTAGCTTTGAATATACAATTAATGGTACCGTCCTTAGAACGGTAGATTCCGCTAAATACCTAGGGGTAACAATTCGTAATAATTTGTCGTGGAATGAGCATATCGAAAATGTAATTGGGAAAGCAAATCATATGCTTCAATTTCTAGATCATAATTTAAAACAATGCACTCCGGAAGTTAAATCGATTGCATACAAGTCACTAGTGCGTCCTCACTTAGAATATTGTTGCTCTGTATGGGGTTAATGGAGGCATTAGAGATGGTCCGAAGAAGAGCCGCCCGATTCGTGACGGGTATATATAGTAGGAGGGAAAGCGTAAGTGCGATGTTGAAGGAGTTAGGTTGGGAAGACCTGTAGCACCGAAGGCGTTGCTCTTGACAGAAGCTAATTGAAAAATTCTCGACTGACGTATTTCGGAATGACAGTAAACAAATATTGCTACCAGCAACATTCATATCTCGGAATGACCGCGAAAATGAGATAAGAGAAATCAAGGCCAGAACCGATTCGTTTGTGTACTCATTTTTTTCACGAGCGATTAGGGAGTGGAATAGAAAGGATTTACCGGGCGAGTAAACATAAAATCCGAGAGGAGTAGCTTTTGATAAAGTACTCCGGCCATCCTGATCTGGGTTTTCCATGGTTTCCCCATTTCGCTCCACGCGAATGCTGGGATGCTTCCTCACAATAGCCCATGGGCGCCTCCTGTCATCCCGTATATCCCTTCCAAACCACTACCTTTCCGGATAGGTGCAATGCACCCTCCGCCACACACTTTTAGTGAATCGCGGAGTAATAGTAATAGTAATAGATAGGACGGCCAGTTTCTTTCCTCTGGGACCAACAGTTTAACGTAGAATCTGTGCGACGTAACGCACTGACGTAGCTCGCATGATCAATCACATCTCTTAAACATTTCTGGCCCCACCAGGATTTGAACCAGGGACCGGACCACGAACTTTTGAAAGCACTGAACTACCGGGCTCTCAACTAGAATAACTGTTTCATCAGTATGGACAAACATGTCAAAATTTTAAACATTTTTTCATTAAAATTTTGATCTCTGACAATTTCTCAAATAAGAAGCAATAGCAGTTGCTTTGAAGGTATATTTTCAAATCTTAAAAGATTCCTTATCCAGACATTTCACCTTCAGTACTTTCCTTACATGTAATTGTCACACTCGTGCCCAAACAATTTGGCATCAGATTTTGTATGGAGGGAGATGAGTTGGCGCAGATTCGCCTCTGTCACCTGATTTATGGCTGCAGCCTGAAGCAGGTAGCGGGTCCACCGCCTCCACAAAAACTTGCCACTAGCTTCCAAATACCTTCGCGAGACGAGAAAAAATGAACGACACGTGACAAACCAAATTTGTGGAAAATGTCTGTAGTAATCTATCAGTATATCTGAACTGAAAGGACTGGCAGAGTAATCATACTTTGGGATAAGAAACGGAGGGTGACACAACATTAGAAACAGTCATGCGGTGGATGAATGTTTGGAAAATACTCGCAAACATAAGAATTAACACGTGTCTTTGTAAATGATATGAGAAAAATAAATTGGAGAATTGGGCAGTAAGACTCCTACGTCTGTCTGAGACGGAAATGAGGGAATGTACAGGGGTTTGTTACAGAACTGGATTACAAACCTTTGTTAGGCTTTGCTAGAGTGTAATGGCTTACAAGTCTAGCAGGGGGTGCGAAAGTCGACAGCTAGATTTTGCTTGCGGAAATTACCGTAGAACACAGACAGTAACTGAAATGATAAAACCGAGCGTGGTGGGTGAGCGGTTAACACTCTGGCCTCGTATTCTGGAGGACTCCGGTTCGAATCCCCGTCCAGGAATCCATATTTGGGGTTTCCATGGTTTCCCCAAATCACTCCAGGTGAATGCCGGGATGCTTCTTTCAAAAAGGCCATGGCCGAATTCCTTCCCGTTCCTTGTCACCAGTCCCAACCCGCCTCTAATGACCTCGACGTCGACGAGGCATAAAGCCATAAGTAAAAAATATGGAATGATAAAGAAGCTGGGTAGGGACTCATTGTAATATACTGTAGGAAGCGGTTGAACAGGGTGTCGAATGTGTATGAGATATATGGTGATGAAGCCTAGAGTGATATTAGGTAGAAAGTTAACGGTAGTATGAAGATGGGAAGAGACGAGAATTATCATAAACTGACATAAGGATGTCACGGAATGGAATATATCATTGAGGAATGCACTGAAAAATTTGCCTCAAACGGGGACGTAATTTGAATTAAACTTCACAAATGAGAAAGTAGGGAAACAGCCACAGGGTAATAAACTATAACACAGTTGTGAAACAACAATGGATATTTCATATGGGTTAGTATGCAAAGTAAGCATCTTGTAATCACTACTAAACAATATTTTTGGTTTGAAGAATGGCGCACATACCGAAGAATGCTCTGAAGCGAGCACGTGGAAGGTAAGTTAATCACACACACTATGAACTGGTTAACTTTATGTAATGCCATTTTTGAGCCATTTATCTCGGTATCCCGTTCCTTTGTTTATAAGTTTAACCTTCAGTTGATTAACTTAGTAATCTCTATAATGTCGACTATGTTAATAGCTGCTGCACGATTAAAGTTGTTTCTATAAATTCTTTCAATAAACAATCCAAAAACTAATGCACTATTACAGATATGGTGTTGTGTTTTTGTTATCATTAGATTCCTTAGCAGTTATTTGTGAAATAATATGTTGATTGAGCAATGAAAATATGTATCAACAGCTACGATGATAGAAATTAGGACGATATTCAAAACATGAGTTTGGGTTATGAGTATTCCAGAAAGGTGGGGGAGTGTCTGCTTTATAAACGTGGTGCTTTACAAGGATTTTGAAATGAACTGGAAAAATTAAATACGAAAGGAACATATTTTGTAAATCATTGGTAAAGGAAGAAGTCTGAGACAAAGAAAAGGAGCTAGGATAATGAAAACGTTTTAAAACAGACGGAAGAGGCTAATCTGTTGCTAGATGGAACACATGAAGAGAAGAGCAACAGAGGAAATAAAAAATTGAAGTGTGTGAAGCGGATAACCTGAGATGTCATAAGTGGAGGCGACGAAACTATCTCAAGATAGAGCGATTGGAGGATTACATCAAACCGTAAAGAGAATGATCACATAAAAAACAACTAACAAAAGTCTACCGTATCAAGTGTTCAGAGAGTAACGCGAACCCTCATAGTATCCCAGTACTTTCACACGCACGAAGCAGAGGTGAAAGGAGGGCGGACCCACAATACCAGTAAGCACAAATAGATAATTCAACGCATCTTAAATCAGGTCTGTACAATGGTTTGTCTTATGGCATTACGTTACTGCATCTATATAGCATGATGTATGAATTTTATGAACACTTACGGTTAATACGTTGTAAATGGATCCAATTTTTTTTACTAGGTTGTAAGAATTAAAATCGAGAAAAATCAAAGTCATTTAAAACCCCTATACCAATTCACGTATAAAATCCGTACACTTCCTGTACCACAAGTTACGTTCGCTAGGGGGAAAAAAAACCTCTGAATCAGAGAGTATTAATTAAGGTAAGTATCAGAAAGAGATGATTAGTTATTTGGTTGCTTGCTTTAAGAACCGTTGTGCGTGGTACTGTTGCGTCAAGTTCATTAATTTTTGTAAAGGTTAATGACACGCCAATGTAATTTAATTTTGATTTTTTTCTTTGTGCCGTGTGCGTTTCACTCTATATCCAGAGCATCATCAGCGACATCTGTTTGATATTTTTATTTTTAGTTAGTTACTTTCCATTTAAAAACAATATAAAGTTGAAACTAATTTTAAGTAAAATTAATTTTGACTTTTTTATGTAAGTAAAATTAATTTCATGTTGTTATTAAATGGAATGTAACTAGCTAAAAGTACAAATACCAAACAGATGTCGTTGATGGTGCTCTGAAATAGAGTGAAACGCGTATGACACAAAGACTAAAACAAAATTCATTATTTGCATTGGTGTGACATTAACCTTTTCAAAAATCGATTAACTCGCAATGGAGGAAATGGCTCATAACATCCAGCTGTCAAACTTAAGTTAATTCACAACCCGAAAGATGGTTGGATGCTCCAGATGGAACGGAACTAAGCCAGTATGTCGGAGGTAGGACGAAAAGAAAAATTAAAACCCTGATTTTTTGCTTATACAAAGCCACTCATAAAGTACTGGAATGGTACAAAATTTAACTCAGAATATGAGTGCATCTCTCAGCTTGAAAACTATGGATTCGAGTTGCACGAAATTCCCAGTTGTGCTATTTGCCCTGACTCTATTTAAAATATTTTCTCGATTTTTTAAAAAAATAACATTATTAAACTAAAACAAGTGTATTCGATTTTTTAAAAATAATTTACAGTTAAACAGGTGAAAATCCCTGTGGTATGTTTCCCGGCAGACAGGCAAAGAGATGTTACAGTTAGTTCTTTTAATCCAGTTTTCAAAAACTTATCTCATTTGCTAGTTCGATTTAATGTTTTTGATGTAGCAGCATTTTCATGATTAAAGACCTGATTGAAATTAATTTGTGCTACCTGAGATGTTTATTTCGCACACGTGGACACTACGTCGTGGGAAAATAGCAGTCGATTACCGTATCCCAGGTACAACTGTCTAGCATTAACTGTTGACAGCCTACTACTGACTTGTATTCAGGATGTAAACATTATTGCAGTGTCCTTCACTTCTCATAATATACATGTGATCGAGGTGTGAGATGAGAAACATTCCTGAATACCACTCTTAGCAAGACCACGAGACAGATATCTCAGAACACAATGGTAGTGCGGTAGGACTCCATCGCAAGATTTCAAAGAGAAAGAATTGGTAATAATCTACACTAGACCAACAAACCACCAGCCCTGACATTTTAAAAACGGGTTATCATTCGTAACTTTTACTACAAAATCAAATTTCCTTCTACTTCTACTGAAGTTTTGTATTTAATGTAAATTTTTACTTGTGTATACTGTGGTGCTAATTTTATAGAACATAATGAACTGAAATTATAGTGTCATCTAAGTAATATGTAAAGTGCGAAGTGGATGTGTGTGTATTTTTTTTTATTTTTTTTTTTTGCTTTTAGCTTACTTTTTGCCTTGCCATCCCAGAAAACCATGTAAAACTAAAATCATGATTTCCGGACGGGGATTTGAACCCGCGTCCTCGAGGGCGCCATGCCCGAGTGAAGCTCAGTGATGAGCTGGAATAGAAATTATTTTACATAAGAACGAAATTTCTCGCGGCGTTGAGAATTTATAAAATGTTCTCGGGTAATTCTTGTATTAGAGATACATGGGTCTCATCGTTTTTGTGTGAATATTGCAAAGAAGTTCTGCTTGATTTGTAGTTAAAATTTAAAGGTACTACGAGTATGTCAGGGACCTGATACAGAGATAGGATTTAGGACAGCTGAGAAATGGAAAGGCTATATGTGTAGCATTGTTACACAAAATGTCAACTTCGACGATCTTTTCTTACTAAATTTTAATACTGTTCCTAACAACATTACGCCTAGTCGACGTCGAGTTCATTAGAGACGGGAAAGGATTGGGTACAAGGAAAGGGAAGGAATTTTGACATGGCCTTTTGAAGAAACCATCCCGGCATTCGCCTGGAATGATTTGGGGAAACCATGGAAAACCGAAATCTGGATGGCCGGAAGAGGATTCGAACCCACGTCCTCCCTAACGCGAGGCCAGAGCGTTACCGCTTGCCCACCATGCTCGATCGGATACCTGTTGCACTATATCGTAGACTCAAGAAATATACGACTGGCTGGATACAGTGTATTCTGACACGCGGTGGTTTCATTCTCGTTGTGCTCCAAAAATGAATTTAATTCGTCTTAGTTTGAAACATGTTAATCAAGTATTCCATACAAATCTTTTACTGCATACTTTGTATCGCGTATTTCACCATTCCTCTGTGACACGTACTGCTGATGTAACTTAAACGTCTGAATGGGGTCGTTATTAAGAACCATTCAGGTGTCCCTAATTATTCATTTGGATGGAAGCTGAGTTACTTCCCTTTTCTATTTTTTTTTTTCTCCGAAGAAGCAGCAGAATAAATTAACGACGACAGCCGAGTTTCTATATCTTAGAAAGCGGTAGTGCAACAATATAAACGAGGTACAAGAAGACAAACGGAGGTACTTGAGAAGATAATTTACACTGTTGACTGCGACAAGTCGTTTGTTGCAAGGTCCGGGAATGCCTCTGTCGCAGCACTGAAAGAGCTGCTGGCGTTATTCATGAACGTCCACAGGTTTATACTAGGTGCTTAGCTTCAGCTCAAGTCTTTTTTTTATGAATTAATACAAGAACTGTGTAAGTGTGTTGTATATATACATCTGAATGTGCTTCATATCAGGAAAGAGAAACAAGTTGTTGGGTATGATATTGAGAGAGTAAGGGAAGCGGGTTATTCGGAATCATTAATCTGATCTAGGGACTTCTCCAAAAGTATGCAGTAAGAGCTGATGATGTTTTGATCTACGCCACGACAGTAATAAAAAAAAATAATGTAGCATTACCGTCCCTCTTTTGGGTAGGGTGAAGAGAAGACGTGTTCCTTTTTTTCTCAGGTCCGTATATATATGAGATCTGCAAAGATATTCAATTCAGTATTCTGGAAAACATCGTTGTCCGCTGCAGATGTTCACGTCGAATCTGTTTCTGAAATGGGGTCACAGTTTCTCATGAATAACTTACCATACATTTCCATAACTAAGATCAACTTCGTTCCAGTGGTAATTCGTAAATATTTGTTTTTTTTCTTGGTTTATGGCTTTACGCCTCATCGACGTCGAGGCCATTAGAGGCGTGGAAGGACTGATGGCAAGGAACGGGAAGGAATTTGGCCATCGGATTTTGACGGAACTATCCCAGCAATCACCTGGAGTGATTTAGGGAAACCATGGAAATACCAACTCTGGATGGCTGGATGGGGATTCAAACCCACGTCCTCCTGAATGCGAGGCCACAACGTTACCGCTCACCCACCACGCTCGGTGTAAATATTTGAATACAAAAGACTTTATTCTGATTTGAAGAGGGTTCATCTTTGAGAGATATATGCACGCCCTGAAAGTAATTTTTATTATTATTGTACTGTCGAACTAGAACATTGCGACAGTACAAAATATCTTGAAGTGACCCTTGAAAAATTTTTTAATTTCAAGAAACACTGCATTAATTCCGAGCTGAAAGTTTACACTAGAAACGATCTCCTCAGAAAACTGGCTGAATCACGGTGGGGAAGCTAACCTGAAGCCATCCGAACTTCTTCTGCCTTAGTACTGTGTTATTCAGCTGCAGAGTATGCCTGTCCTCTATAGTACAGCTCAACTCACGTCAAATAGGTGGATGCAGCTCTTAAAAACACCTGCAGAATCATAACAGGCTCTTTAAAATCCACTCCAATCGACTGGCTCCATCGCCTCGCAGGGACAGCAGCACCACCTTCAGTTTTAAGAGAAATAGCAGCGAACAAGGAAAAAAATAAAGTGGACCATGAAACAACTCAACCATTACAGAGGTATTTATTGCACAGGCATAGACTGAAGCCCAAGAAAAGTTTCCTGAGAACATCAAATAAACTTACAACTACAACTGTAAAAGCCATGTTACAATTGTGGGAAGATAGGGCTCCTCTCTCCCTTGGCTGGGGAAGATTGCTGAAACTTTACCACCTGGTCATGACAAGGGATGGTTGATTATGGAAGGCTCTGAATATTCTGAGATGGGGAGTGGGAAGATCCAATGTTAAGCTAGCAATATGGTCAATTTGAGGTCGATAACATCAAGTGGGGTTGTGAAGAGGATCAGAATGTTCCGCATATGCTCCAGTGCATTCCTTCCCGCCGCTAGTAACCTGGATGTGGACGAGTTGTGAAAGCAAAAAAATGTAAGTACAAAACCTTTATTTTAAGAAAATCAATAATAATTATTTTTGGGTAGAGTTTATCACAGGTTTTATGAAATTGTCTTTCAAATGGTATTCAGGGTGATTCAGGAAGAATATTAATATTGGGGAGGTGGTAGTATGAGAAATATTGGGTAAAAAGTTCAAATAAACATGTGTCCGATTTCCATTCATTTTGGAGATACAAGTGATGGAATGTTATGCATAAAATAAACCTCATAAAATGTTCAAGAGGACACAAATAACTTATTGAATTATCATATTCATGCAAAAACATAGGCATATTTTACGATAAGCAATTACCAATCCGCAAAATTCCAATTGTGAAGCAAATATACTCTTTTTTTTCTGAGATGCGCGCATCGGGACTTTACGTGTCAACTTCAAGCATCAATAAAGTACTTCAGTTTGTGTATTGAAGTCGGTGGTAGGATTTTCGAGCATTTGATTTAAACTGTTGTAAAATATGCGTGTGTTCTTCCATGAATAAAGTAAATCTACACTACCGCGGGTGTCATTCCAGATCCAATGAAGGAACCGGATTATTCTGCAGGTTTTCATTTCTTATCATGAAGAATAATATCACCGCTTCGAGAGTAGTGTATGTGTATTAGAGAACGATGCGAATAATGTTCAATGGTTATGTCAAGATAACTGTATTACTTCACTGAATAGTTAAAACTTTAAGTTAGGTTTCTGTTATGAAATATCTTAAAAAGAAGTGTGAAAAAATACCTAAAAATCCAGTTTGAGTTAGGAATCTCCCGGTTTTGACTGTTTCACTAATGTCAACACGACTGCAGACAGAAATATGTTTTTACTTTTCCTTTAACTCACCAACACAGCGGTCAGTTAACATCTGCTGGCAACATTTTATTATCTCACAATAGTGTCCCCCTGATATGTTGTTGAAACCAAAGTTTCGAAGCCAATTTCAAACAAAAAACCAACGTGAAACAAACAAAATTGTTCAAAAAAGTTTCGGAAGCAAGTCGTAGTTAAAAAAGAAAAATACTCTGTATGCATAAATACACAGATGAGCTTGGTTAGAAACTTTAACACCTCTATATGACATTAAATGGAAGCAGTAGTTCGATGAACAGAATCCTGTTTTTACTGCCGAAATATTCAATCTTTCTAGAAAAATTAATCAACTGGTAGGAGCAACAGTGCTATTGTGTACTATAAATTGGTTTGATTCTAGGACTATTGCAATGTGATACGCCATACAAATTATTTGATACTTAACTTCTTAATTTGCTAACACCTTAAAATACCATCGCGTTCATTAAAATGATTAAATTTAGCAGACTTGAAGATACAGATTAACTGTCGTTTTAATATCACACGATAAAAATCAAAATCCCAGTTCTGTTGTTCAGTTTTATACCATCAACCGTCGTCATGTTTTCAAAATGGAGACTGCACATCATTTCCGGGGAGCATTTTGCTCTGCAGGAAGGAGTGATTGCATGTTTAATCGATCTTCATAGTTTAAATGTTCAGCATGAATGTTTCCCTACATACACTTAGACCCACCTGGTCAGTGAAAACGACTTCAGTTAGCATTAATATGACGTTCAAGTCATTGCCTGGTGAGTGAGCAAATAAGGTTCGGGCCTTCTATTCGCGAAGACGCGGGTTCGATTCCCCGTCCAATGATCTTCATTTTGGCCGTTCCAAAACAGGTAAATGCCCAAATGAATCCTTCATAAATGCAATGCCAAATATCCTCCCCGTTCAGCCCTCAGTCGTTTTCATAACAATTTATCATTATCTGTTGAACTATTTCAAAAGCTTGTATTTGCAGATTTCTTTTGTCAACATGGTTTGAATTAAGAGTATTGAAAATCATAGTTTTACACCTTGTTCTACTGATCAATAACAACGTGTGCTAATTTCAAAATAATCGGACATCTTTATGGACGACGAAACTGATTAACAATTAAATATTCGGAAAGAAACCTGATGGAACACTAAAACTATTAGTACCAAGCATGTTTATTTATTTTTATGACCTTATATGAAGGAAAAAAGACCAAAAAATGACTCTGCAGTAAAAAGTAGAACGTTGATTATAGAAGGCAAAATTAGATGCGTATATCATCATTGGCTTTTGTCATTGATTTCTCCTCTGCTGTGGCTTAATCTTACCTGGTAATCCTACAGGCTAAAAGGAGACCTTCAGTTTAATGTGGAACCCGAACCAAGCAACATCATAACATGTTGCACAAAAAAATCAATCTTCTGATAAAACTCTATGTCACCTTAAGGGCCTATAAAAATTTCAAAGGAGTAATTAATCTTCAATGGTGGTAATTACAAGATTTCTTACTGGCTGCGCATTCGGTCCCTATCGAAACCACCTTTCGGGCATAGAGAACCAAGAAATAAACGTGGAATCCGAAACACGAAATAATTCTGGCAGACTTCACGTTACATTATGGCCTCTGAAAATCCCAGCCTATACCGGGAAACAAACCGAAGACCTTTTGTTCTCAAGTCAGACGCCTTAGCCACTAAGATTCTGTAGAGGTTCCTGATTTTTTTAATTTTCAGTCTGGTGCCTGAATCTACTGATCCATCACACAGTGGATGGTAAAAAGGTTTTAAAGAACAGCTAGGAAGTTTCTGAAAGAGAACAGCTTTCCCCGACGAGAAAGTCTTCGTCTGCTCTAAAAATGTTTTTCGTTCAAGGAGCCACCGCTTCCCGACGTCATGTCACTTTCTGGGGCCGGATATCAGAACACATTCTTTAATACTCCAATACAGCGGTGTCTCGCCAATAGAGCTGAGTGACATACACTATCAAACTCTACTAATAATTTCCATAAAAAATATTTTTTCCTCTATTTATCCACTAAATATACTCCTTAATGTATTGGAGGCGTACGACACTGTTGATAGTGATTTGTCCTTGGGAAGGGCACGAAAATCTTTGAAGAGTTACCCTGAATAATCTGGCACCACGCTTAATCCTATCCGCTCTTTCATTTCTCATTCACAACACAAACACCATCACAGTCATCACCTCCACACTGGGGAAAGGAACGGGAATCTACCCCTGTTACACCTTCCATGGACGTAATTGTACGGATGTAACACACAATTCAGAAACCGCCTACGGGCGGACACCGTGGTAAGTGAGTGGTAATGCTTGTAATGAGCAAACGCTCATTCCATTCATATTTAATGCACGTTCCTTTATTTATTCAAATACTGGACAGGAAGAAAAAAAAATGGTGTAATTAAGAGGGACAATGTTTATTAAAATAATATGAAATTTAAGGAGACTGAAGAAATTATTAATTTCACGTGTGCGGGAATTGTTAAACATTGCCATACGATTACCAATGGGCGCCGAAGCGTATAGTTATTCGGGAGATGCCGAGTTACCGCCGAATGTTTTGGAATTCTTAATGGTTATAGCCAAGGTACATTGATACAAGCGGAACTATTTCACCTGGTAGAAGACATCTACAGCACCGAAACACAAACACCAATCACGATACCGAAAGAGAGTCACGTATGAATGGCATAACATTTAATGAGGCATTATAGATGATAAAGAATAAATTTAAAAAAATTTTAATCACAAACGAGATCATGGCATTCGGAAGGACGCTTGTTCAAATCCCGTCCGGCCATCCAATTACCGGTTTGCTATGATTTCCCGAAATCACTCCACGCGAATACCAGGATGGTTCCTTAAAAAGGCCATGGCCCATGCCCCATCCTCTCCCGGCTGTTATGTCCTCTACGTCTTCTAGTCGCAAAGCTCGAAACACAAATAAAAACACCTGTTATATTAATACTGGTTTTTTACGATTTTACTGTAGAAAAGTAGTTTTCAGAAACCAAGTTTGGTTAGCTGCAAAGTTCAAAATTTGCTGTTTTTTTTTTTTTTTTTTTTTTTTTTTGTAAAAGCGCAACAAAATTCATGAATGATGCTGGCAGGTACAGTCAATATGATTCATTTACCAAAAAACTATGACTAAGGGTGGTTACTCCAATAGCAAAAAGTCCAAAATGAATCTAATTCACCACCTTCCTGAGTGTATTGCAGTGACAGAGAGGTTTCTATATTTGGGAGGCTTCCCCGCGACGGGATGATATTTTGAGACGGTGAGAGTCGCGGAGACTGTCGCCACTCCACCACTTCAAACAAAGGAGCGAGACCTCACTCTATCAGAAAGGTAGGATAACACCAGGAAAGTGTAGTACGCCTAATTTCTTGAACCGTTTTACTTACGGGAGATAACAGACTTTTCTTAATCGTTGAAGGAAAGAAATAGGTATCAGTAAGAAACTTCATATTATCAATCCAGCCATTGCAATCCATTTGCGTTTGTGAAGGAAGTATCTCAACGCAGTCACATGTTCGCTTTTCGTACAATAAATTTTAGCGAAAATAACACCGTCCATCTGTCATCCTAGCCCAATCGTTGAATCAAACCGAGCGTGGTAGGTGAACAGTAACGTTCTGGCCTTGAGTTCGGGAGGACACAGGTTCGCATCACTGTCCGGCAATTCAAATGTTATTTTTCTATGGTTTCCAGAAATCCATTCAGACGAATGTCAGGATGGATCCCTCTAAAACTCATGCCACGAATTCCTACCCATTCTTTCCTTAAACCCAGTGAAGCCATTAAAAAAGTCTTTTACACTCTAGTAAAAAGAAATAACAACTGCTTTGGAAAGGCGTTCAATTTCTCTACAGCATGCCGTGGTAGAGTATGTGCTGGCCTCAGGTTTCAAGGGTCACTGGTTTGAGTCCGGCCCAGGGCATGGGTGGTTTTTAATAGGTAATGTGCCAGTAATGTGTTGTCCATACTGGAGAGTAAATGAAAACGATGATGATATAGTAAATACACAATTAAAGGAATAGAAACACACTTGCAGATGGTTGTATGGCTGACATGGTCGAATGTCAATTAAAAAAAACACTTTTCTATATTATTAATGAGTATTTTCTGATGTGTATCCTACTCTACTACAATATATGAGTACGTACAACAGTTTTTCATGCTGTCGCTTTTTCATATTCAATGAATTTCCTGAATTAAGTTCAACGCATGAACTGGAATCAACCCTTTCAAATGAATTAGTGTACACACTGATCGTTGTTCTGTGTTATTATCCATAAATGTAATGCATAGTCACCTGTTTGAAGTTTTAAAAAATTTTACTTTATATTCATGACCAGTCGGCTCTAAATTATGCACTCATTACTTTGCAGTTTTATATAATGTCAAGGTCCCGTTATATCTCCAAACTCTCAATAGATTTCGCTGCGTATAACGGTAACACTTGAAATAATCTGAAACTACTAGCAACATTTTCTCCTAAATCTTATACTTATAAATAGGTCCTATAAAAACTTGTGTCACGTAGATTATTGGAACAGTCTCCAACCATAAATACATAATGTGAACCTCTATTAAAATTTCATGTATTTAATTACTACTTTATTGGGAAACTCCGTACACTTATGTGTGGAATTATGACGAACGCTGTTTGAAAATCGAGGAAAATGTCACTATTTTGAAATTGAGCGTTCACAACATTCGTCACGTCGTTAAAAACTGAATACCGATTATGTCTTACAAATTTGTTTTCTAAATTTGTAATTTCAGCTAATAAGTAATGTATTTTCGATTCACACTGCTTCAATATATATAATATCCTCTAGAATTCCCAATGCAGACAGATAATAAAGACATCGTATTGGTAGTTCAGGTAACCAGTTCTGTTTCACATTATGAAAATTGAAGATACCTACAGTAATTTAATCTTCTGACAATCTATGGCAATTGGCAACATATTGTTGGAATATCATCAGCAAGATAACAACTAAACCAAGAATGTTTCCATTTCTAGGATCAGCAAACAAATAAAGAATTTATTTATGACGAATTCAATATCAGTTTTAATTTACAAGGAAAGTACGGTGAGATATCCATACTAACTTTGGAACTGAAATTTTAATACTCATTGTATAGTATTTAAGCTTTAACTCAACTTTCTTTAATTACAGCCCTTTCATATTAGTTTTTTTTTTTTTAACTGCTTAACGTCTCTTAATAGCGAGGTCTTTAAAGACAGGAAAGGATTGAGGGGCAATGAATGGGAAGGAATTCGGCCATGACCTTTTGAAGGAAGCATCCCGGCATTTGCCTGGAGTGATTTGGGTAACCATGGAAAACCCAAATCTGGATGGCCGGGAGGGGATTCAAACCGCCGTCCACCCGAATGCGATGCGACAACGCTAACCGTTACACCACCACGCTCGGTTCATATTAGTGGTGGTGTATTGTTTGCACTACAGAAAAGTTCAGTTGAATAAATCAAAACTTCCGTGGCATTTGGGAAGTGAGTCGAAAATCGTAAAATGCAAAGATAAAGATTTTAATTAATAGATGTTCCTTGAGCTTCGTTGGACACTCTTCACAGTATTTCGGTTCCTGTAGCATACACGATCTGTTATAGGGAACGGCAGAGGTCTCAACCTCTCGAAATCAGAACCAGAAGCCTATATTCCATTGTATCAGTGTAGTTTCAGATGGATATTGGTTGTTACATCTCTTGAAAAATAGCCACGTACTTCAATTTTTCTGCCATCTGTCGAAAACAAGCAAAGTAATCTCTGTTAAAAAGCGACACACATCACTGGAAGTTCTCAGCAGCCTGTCAATGTCAATTGTACTCGGGGTGCCATCTTCACCAGACTCACCTGGATAGTCACCGAGCTCACGTTTGTTTTCTTCACGTCTAGAGGTTCCCCCAGATTCTACCAACACTAGACTTCCCGACTACGAAAACCGTGACTGACAATTCACTGATCAACAAATACTCATCCTTAGTTTACGCAATCCCATGCTCTGCAGAGGCCTGGGAATCTGCTAGAACACCACGACAGCGCGGTTGTTGCAGTGGGTTCGCCTAGAAAAGTCTGACTGCAACCACGTTTACATTACCTTCCACCTGTTTGACTTTCATTAACACAGGTGCAAGCTGAGTGCGTAATAAGAGCTTCACCTGCAACCTTGCACTGCATCCTGTCCCAAAAAGTATCTTTATACAGGTAATAATATGAAAACTACCGAATACGCTATATTAATGACAACACGTAACATCTTACTCTGACTTTGTGTGATTAGTTCTAAGACAGACAAAAAAAAACTAAAAAACAATTAAACTACTTGAACCACATTGACACATCAAAGTTTAAATGTACAAACATGTAATAGAGACTGTATCTAAATATATAAGTGGCAGTTATAATTTATTCCATTACCCAACTTATATATAAAAAAGTTCCCGTCCCTTCTGCCTGAAGTCATATGCTAGTACATTCATATCTTCCCTTCCACGTTCTGTCCAAATTCTTCTACCAATATCAACCCAGACTTCGTGGTAAATACACACCTGGATCTCTATTCCTTTCTTCCAGTGACGCTCAGTTTCATTACCGTAACAGTTCCTGATTGGGTTCTACGGTAGTTTCCACAAACAATTCTAGTTACCATCCTTTGCAAGATTTCCAATTTCGGTCAACAGAAGCAGAAAATACTTCATGTTGAACCATTTATCAAGACGTAAAGGTCAATAAATTAAATTTCATATAAGTTATAAGGTTACTACAAATGAAATGTTTGCTTATAAATTTTTGCTGTTATTTCAAAAACATAATACTTGTAATACTAATTAAGAAAGTCCCACTTTCCTTGAAGGCACTCCTCCCAGTGCGGCACTAGAGAATTAATACTACTTTTGCAGATATCTTTGAAATTGAATGAATGCACTTTGTTCATTCCCTTCTTCTTGAAACACATTCTCGGTTTAAATTCTTCCCAGATGTTTAAAACAATCATAGTCTAGTGGAAAGAACCAGAGAATAAAAAAGATGCGGCAGAAGTTCGGTCTTGAGTACTGCTGATTTTTCTGCTGCCCTTTTTGCAACATGAGTCAGCTCTCCCAGTTGTTGACCAGTGTCGACTGCTGATTGCACAGATTTCTTGACAGTATGTGTCTGCATTTATAGTCTGACCTCATTTCGTGAATAAATTATAAAAGATTCTCTACATAAACAACATACAGACGCCACGATCATCCAAATACTCACCATACATATCCCATGATCATCTAATATTGTTTATTTACATAAAAACCATGCAGACAACCTGATCATCAACATAACTTTCATACAGTAACCATTATCATCTACATAACCACCATACCTTGATCATTTACATAACCTCCATGCAGTCGTCATGATTATCTACATAGATACCATGTAGACACTATGATCATCAACAGGACCATCATACAGATACCATGATTATCTATATAGCCACCATACAGACACCATTATAGTAAAAGAGAAGCTACTTAGGACTTGGAGTTTTCAAATGAGAGGCACATGACACCCCATGTGTTGAAAAGTGGGTAAGTACAGAGACGGAAAGTTTAAAATATGTAAAATGAACCTTTCACTTGCATCTGTCCAATATATGAAGAGATGACACCGGCATCATGCAGTTAGCTCCTCTAGCTGTAATAGTCTTATATGCATATACTCGTACTTGGTTTAAGCATGTACCGTGTTTTGGGTGTGGTCGTATGTTTAATGATGACAATGATGTTCCCAGATGACAAATTTAGTGACAGAAATGAGATTTTAGGATCGCAGATTTACCCCCGTCACTCGATCAGGCTGTAATACGAACCTGAACTCTATTTGGCAAAAACGGTTCGCTCTGCAAATTTTTTGTTGAGTTTGATTGGAATTAGAAGTGTAAACGTGGAGAGAGACAATTTCAGTATGTTTGTAGATATTTTCATCGGCGGTCACAAGCATTATTCCAGATTCCCTTTAGTGGTGTGCTGGGTCCAGGCCAAGATATCTGTCTGGTGCATAAAAGGTCTTGATTTGAATCCCAATAGGATTTTTTAAATACTTTTAACCTCATTGGAGTAGGTTGTTTTGTGGGAGTGAAATACGGCAGAATGCTTCTTACATGTCGTGAACCATTGTAAAAAAATTAGTTACCCTTTAACCAGTATGATTACAGAGTTAGTGGCGTAGTTCGCAATTTTCTGACTAGCGTATTAAGATCACGTGGAATTATTAGTATTAGCATCTGGATTGTTAATTCCATCAGCGATAGTGTTTCCAGTTACTGCAACATACATCGCTGGCTTTATTACTGTAATTTTCTGCGAGACTACTGATGGGCTGTATGAGATGTATATGTCAAGGGATCGTTTGACGGTACCGAGAAAATACAGAAAACAGCTGGGCGTTAAGTGTTCGCTTGCTACAGCTATCACAAAAGTATCACTGAATTGGTATAAAGGTCGATTTGGGATTCTCTGGCGGACAGAACACGTGATCTGCGCATGAATTTATTCATATTCTTTCATTTGAGAGCGCCATGAAGTACTTCTCCCTTCAATGTATTTTGATCGCAGAAACAGGATACATAAAATCACAGAAATTCGATGCCGTACTGTAGCCGCTATATATTATTTCTTCCTTCGTGCTGTTTGGGAAATGAAAGCTCAAAGGAGATATTAGTCTTGGTGCTATACTCCTGGTTTTGTGAATCGTATAGATGTAGATGTGTGCTGTTAGTATTTGGTCCGTGCTGACGATTGATCAGTTGTCTGACTAGAAGCTGCCTGGTAACCAATCGCTTGGTCTGCCTTTCATCTCATACCTGTCGGAACATCTCAAGGCCATCTTCGACGCAGCGCCCGATCCGGACATTATAATACTAAGCCCGGGTGTACAAAAACGTTACTTACAAAGCTGTGACAAATCTAAGATGTCTGTACGCGCCAGACAATTAACAATGCTTGGTATACTAGCGTGAATGACGAGGCAAAGGTTAACATCCTGAGCATCATTGTTATATTGAGCTACCACCGCTGGTTCATGGGCGGGCAGTCTGTAGTACAAAGGAAGAAATGTTCTTTCTGGAATCATAAATATTAAGTGCGTTTTCCGTGTGTTTTTGGAGTATTCCCTAGTTGCCCTATATGATATGATAGTGAAATGCCCTTAGGGAAAGGCAAAGGATTGAAAAGTTGTAAATGCACTCACACGTCACGTTATAAAATATCCCAACACTTACATACCTTGAAAATTATTCATTCTATAATGAAGATTTCATGAAGTATCAAACTTCTAGGTAAAAGATATACTCTATCAATTTCCGCAATGGTGCCTCTATATACTTCGTTCACAGGAAGATGGCAGCAGTAAGATGTTCTTACTAAACAGGAATCTCGTATGATACGTTATAACAAAAATGGGTTGCAATTTGCTGAGTAGAAACCTCAGAGTTCGAGGTCAATGTTAAGGAATTTTAACTTCAGACAAAATTGATATCGGGGAAAAATTGAGTACGTTAAAATAAAATATAAAAAAAATCGTGTACACATTATTATATTTACTGTAGCTATATTATTTGTTATACCGTCACAAAACTATACACTCATATAGAAAACCTCAAAATATATTGCAACCGCGCTTCAAATTTCAAATATGTTCGTGAATTTTTAAACAGTAGATTGAGAAACCGAAGTATCTCTCGTGGTGTGGATGATGATCAGCAATTCCTACTATGACCTACACGCACTCCTGACCTAACCCCATGCGATTTCTGTGTGTGTGTGTATGGTTATGTGAAAGATTAAGCCTACTTTACCAACAAACCTACCAGAAAAGTGCGCTGGCATCAACAGTGATCGGGACATGCTCCACCGAGTGTGGCAAGAACTTAATTCAATATCAACTTCATATCTGCAGGATACGTAAGGAGACATACATAGAGCACTTGTAATATTTCAAAAATCTTTTGGAGTTTCCCCATATGAAAGTAAAATTTTGTGACAATATGTCAGATAACATAGTTACAGTAAATTTATGAGGTCACTTCAGTTATTTGTAATAACCCTGTACTTGTAACAAACTGTACTGCAAAATTTTATAAAGCGATTAAACACTGGAATTTTCATTTGTGAGTCAAATACTCCAGTATTAGTTGATATGTGATAGCTTTATAAATGATAATAATTGTATTTATGACAGAAACATCTGACCATTTCATTGGATACATATATTGCTGAGTTGACTTGGGAGTTGCAACTGTTATATTCATTTTGTTTTATTTGTGATATGCTGTGCAGTTCAATATGAAAAATAGAGATCCGTTGAATATAAACATATTTTACTGGCTGAATGGTAGCGAAATGTCATTTTTTACTTTTTCATTTTTTTTTTTTGTTTTGTTTTAAAACTAAAATACAATTGTGACCGAAAGTTCATTACAATGTATCTACCTGGATATTAACAATTAACTGAAGTTAGAGTACTGATTTAAATCCTAAGTAAACTGCAGCAAGTGCGATCGTTTAATTTAATTTTCTATAAAGCTTTTCATTGTGGTGTAGCCATTCTCTTAGACATCGAACAAAGCTGAATTACGTCCCAAGAGATTAACCCTAAAGCGACTAGCCCTATAATCTTCAGCATGGGTTTTCATACTCCTAATATGCTAACTCGGACCAGATATGTAACAAGAAATAAAGTCAATTCAATTTGTTAATTCAAGATACATTTATTTAACATTTCAAACAATATACCCTTATCTTAACTTTATCCATAACAAAATGGATTAGTGAAAGTCTGCAACTGTTTCAAATTGAGGGTAAACAAATGAAAATCTGCGACACAGTTACTTTTGTTGCTTTAATTTATTTTGTGCATGACGCGTTTCGGGAATTTATTCCCATTTTCAAACGCACTATAAGTAGTTTTACATGTTTTTAGTTATAGAAATATGAGGAGTCGTTGTGTTTGTTTCTGCTGGACGTTTGTACAGTTTTCATGTGATTTCCAGAAATCACATGAAAACTGTACAAACGTCCAGCAGAAACAAACACAACGACTCCTCATATTTCTATAACTAAAAACATGTAAAACTACTTATAGTGCGTTTGAAAATGGGAATAAATTCCCGAAACGCGTCATGCACAAAATAAATTAAAGCAACAAAAGTAACTGTGTCGCAGATTTTCATTTGTTTACCCTCAATATACCCTTACTATACTGTATTCTGCGCTAATGTGTAGGTCCAAACACGACAGAAACGGAATGCGCGCCGAATTGAAGATCTTTTCACTATCCTTTTGGGTCCCAGGCCAGATATGCCATACAGATTTGCCAACTAATATATTTAAGACTGTTTATCCTTACAGTGAAACACTTTTAACGTCATTTCATTACAGGCAATTTTTCCTAAAGGACATCCCACCGCAATTCACTTACGAGCAAGGGGAATAACTCAGCGACCAACGCGTCTCTGGGAGTATATTTCTAAATAAGTTATTTCAATCATTCTCGATCTCAAGTGAAAAAGTACCAATTGTTTTTTGAGTTTTTGCAGTTTCTTTTGTTTTTTCTGGTTTTTATTTTTTTATGTTTTTTGTATTATTCTTTTTTTTTGGGGGGGGGGGGAGGCTTTAGGGCCCATCGATGCGGAGGTAATTGGAGCCAGGAGGGGATTGGGGCAAGAAACAGGAAGAAATTCAGCCATTCCGTTTTTTTTAAAAAAAAAGAACCTTTAGTGATTTCGAGAAACCGTGGAAAATCGAACTCTGGATGGACGTAGTTAATTCCTTAATACCAGACCAGAACGTTAATCCTGCAAGTTTGATGTGACATTTGAACATTAGAAATCACACTGTGAGGTTTACACCGTTTAGTATACAGCCACTGCAGTAATAGGTGAAAGGCATTACCGACGAAAGAAAATGACGTTTATGTTCTACAAAAAAGGCACATCTAATTTTGTATTAAAAAAAAAAAATCAGTGTAGAAAAAAATGAAGGTAGTCCCAAAGAATTAAATACGTATCAGCAGAAATTAAATTACAGGCTAATACATATATCTAGTAACAAAAATGAACCTTAATATTCTTAATCAAAATGGCAACTTTCTCACCGAGCGTGGCTGGTGAGCGCTGAGCGGTAACTCTCTGGCCTCGCACTCGCGAGGACGCGGGTTCGAATCCCAGTCCGTACATCCATATTTTGGTTTTCCATGGTTTCCCCAAATCACTCCAGGTGAATGGCGTGATGCCTCCTTCAGAAGGCCATGGCTAAATTCCTTCCAGTTTCTTGTCCCAAATCATATTCCGTCTCTAATAACCTCCACGTCGACTAGGCGTAAAGCTATAAGTAATATATATATATATATATGTGTGTGAGTGTGTGTGTGTGTATATACATTCCCCCTGGAGCACTTTTAATTTTTTAGTAGGTATATTAAAGTAATCCCCTTCTTGTACATGTATTTTTTAACAATTCATCATAAGCAAAGACATTTTATACATTTTTATAGCCAGATTAATCCACACAGCAACATACAGTACATTATTTCCACATCAAGAATTAAAACTGTACTTTTCTGTAATGGAAATCATTCTAAAATTTCCTTCCTGACTGATTAAAAACACATTTAAAATTTTCACCATCCATACATCATGCTAGGTCCCCCATAGTTCACTATTTACTATCATGCACTGTATCTCTGTTTTATGCAGTGAAACCTCCTCCTGGTCTAAGATAAAAAGGTAAATGCCTGGGAGTTCATTTCCCTTTTTATCTCAGATTGGGAGCAGGTATCGGTCAGTAAGATAAAGAAAAAGATACAGTTCCAAAACTTCAAGCGAGCATACCAGAAACATTATTTGTGAGACTAGTTAGCTGGATGTAGTGGAGCATCACTGAAACAATTTTTATAGAAATGATGTTTATGGTACTAATGATTTGACTCCACAGCAATCTTGAAATTTAAGAAGCTGGGATAATTTCATGGGTATTACTGCTTTCCCGTGTTTAATTAGTAACGTTTATCTAACTGGATGACTCTAATCACAACTAGCAACAAATCCTGATGCAAACTAAAAATTCTTCCTTCCAGTTTCTATTTCACAATTTTATGAATTTCTAAATAATTTGCAAGACACGAATTCGCTAAGTTAACATTACAGTGTTGGTTTTACCATTAAAAATGGTGATGATGCACGTTTCCAACGAAACTACGTCCCTTCTAAATCAACATTCTGGGTCCTCTACCATCTTGTAAATGCAACTACCAATCTCAGGTAGTGTGAACAGTTGTTGCATGAAACTAAGCATGTGTAACTGAGTTTTTTGACTTCTCACCAATGAACATTGTATAATAACTGGAAAGTATCGTGAATGAAATAAAACTTTGAGATGGGTTTCACTTTAAGCTGCCTGCCACATTTCTCATTAGCATTTGCAAATCAGTTTAACAAACAAAGCGAATTTGGTGGGTGGAGAGCAGCTTTGGGAAATCTCCCCCCTCTCCCACTCACTCACAACCCAAACAGAACAGAAAAAGAGCAGCTTCAGAATGTTTCAACAGGTGATCCATAGCCACATGAAATCTACTGGACTGACTTTCAAGAAGACTTAATTTATTCGCTTCCTAATTCTGTAACAAAATTAAGGTCCAGCACATTGTATGGTTGAAAAATGACTAATGGCTTTCACGCAGTGTTCGTGAGGTTGTGTGATTTCGTTTGCCTTGTCAGTTTACGAACTTATGTGATTATGCTTCTATTAAGATTTCTGATAAGAATGCTCTGCAGTATATATGATAAGAGTTCGTGCCATACACGGTAAGTATGCAGGGTATTACATCTCTATAGCGTTTATCAGTTAGATGTAAGTATCCAGTGCAAAATTCTTCGTAAATGTTACTGTGTGAGTGTGAATTACCGGAACAGCAAGTTAATTGTTTGTATGGTGGATTGGAGATAATAGAAATGCCAGCCTGTTCTGGGCCAACTCTTCCGAAAGAGACCGAGCGTGGTGGCTGAACGGTTAACATTCTGGCGTCGCATTCGGGAGGACGCGGGTTCGAATCCCCGTCCGGGCATCCAGATTTGGGTTTTCCATGGTTTACCCAAATCACTCCAGGTGAATGCCAGGATGCTTCCTTCAAAAAGGTCATGGCCGAATTCCTTCCCGTTCCTTGTCCCCAGTCCCATCCCGCCTCTAATGACCTTAGCCGTCGACGAGGCGTAAGTCAATAAGTAAAAAAAAAAAAAAAAAAAAAATTCCGAAAGACACCTTCTTAGCCAGCACGTTCAGCACCCTCAGCCAACAGACGAATCACATTCAACAACGTGGTATGTCCTCACTGTATAGTGTAATAACAACGACACGCAGATAGTCATTGCAATGACTCTCATTTTGATTGAAAAATATATTAATTGAGTATTATCTTGGTTCTCCGGGACTGTTCCTCTGATGAAGGCCACAGCACGATGGCCGAAACGTTAGGTTTTAACATATCGACGCGGCTCTTCCCAGAGAACCAAGATAACAATTACGACGACCGCGGAAGCCTGTGCAGTTATATATTGATTAACTTGATTATTGTTGAAATTAACCATTTATTTAGATGTAAATTATAATTTGAGTCAGAATTACATACACCAATCACAGAAGGGCTAACAGTTGCCTACAAACCTATTTAATATATATGTACGTGTGTGTATATGTATTGCAATAGTATTTTATGAATTTGTAGTTAAATATTGAAAATAAAAAATAATTGATGTAGGTAGACAGCAATATCGGTCATCAGCAATAAATGAGATAGTCTGTTCGATGTCAATGATCTCCCAAGGTAGGAACTGGCGTACTTGTTGGCATTAATGTCACTTAGTGTTTTCCTGCATTCCGCTCTATATTGTGGCTGTCCTATGTCTCCCGGCCTCGAAAAGAAAAATGCAGACCCATAGCTTAGGTCAGCCATCGGTTACTGCTGGAGTGGCAGTTGGTGAATCCAAGTGTGCAGTTGTATTTGGCAATCACGGCGTATGCCACAGACTTGGCTCCCTTTGTCGGCCGATGCAAGAAACCCAAGCTGTCACTTCCCGGAGACGCCCTTCTTGACAGCAGATTCTTCCAGACGTCCAGTAGTCCTGGTCACCTTAGTTCATCTTCGTCGATTTCCCTCCTCTTCTCCAGGAAAAATCACTCTGAAAGGTGCACACAAACAAACACCGATCACAGTTCCCATCCATTGTGTTAGCTCGGCCGGAAATACGTACACCCGCCCCAAAGACTTTATCCTGGAGAGCCAAAGCGTCCTGAGCCTGTGTGCATGCATGCATTTCTATCAAACCGTCCTGCATTTTCACAACAAAAATTATAATGAAAACCCAGTTTGGACGTGCTACACTGCCTGGCCTTGGGAGCAGTCCAATAACTACCGGAGATGTTTTCGCTCTCTGACCACAGATGTTCTACTATAGCAGGCTAAGAATGTAGGATACCTTTTTATGGATATGTTAAATAAACATATGTATTACGTGTAATGGAATGATGTTGTGCTGTAATATGTACAACATTATACCGTGAGGAAACAAGGTTATAAGCATCATTTAATAATAATTCAATTTAGTTAAGCAACTGCGAGAAAATAAACTGCCAGAATACTGAGTTAAAACTGTCATTTTTGACGGACTTATAAAATAGTAATTCTTTGCAATACGCATTTCTCAGATGTTTGGTGTTTAACCATGGTCTGTAGCACACAATAGAGTGATTAGGATTCGTGCACCAGAACCTTGCAATAGTTGTCAGGTATCGAATGATGAACATGACTTCCATCACCCGGGCTCGAACCAAATAACCACGGGTGGAGCGTCAGACAACATCATGGAATCCAGGCAGAGGTGAATTGTAGTATAAATGGCGACATTCAGAAATAAATTGCCAAAAAATTGTGTGTCATACGGTGGGACATGCAACGCTTTTCACTATCATTTTGTATGCATGTTACATTGTGAGGAGAGTATCACTCTGTATGCACAACATAGCATTACTTCCTGTCTGAACTGGCCATAGCAGTATTAAGTGTTCCTGTGACGAAATTAGGAGACAAATTTGACGTGGACATTCGTTTAATTATTATAAGGTAGGAAAACGTTCTTATTGGAACATCTTCTATCAAGCACACAACGTATGGAATTTTCCTTAATTGTATTTGCCATGAAGAGTGTTGAATTTGCCGTAGTCTTAAAACAGTCTGAATTAGTCTACGCATGGATTTGAATATTCTGTGTCAGTACGAGTGAGGTGATAGGTTGAATTAAGGTGTTGTGGTGCATTGAATCTCATCGTATGCATATCTACCACAATCTTCCCACTGACGATGCCCCACTCCAAGAGGACGAAACGCGTCTGGTGAAAAACATTAATAAAGCAGTTGTGATCGACGGTGTTTAATTTAAAAGTCATTGCAGGCACAACGAGATCTCGTTAATGAAAGGGTCATAAAGTTAAAGCCAAGTCAGTTTCCTGAATTACCAACTGTAAATGCTGCTGAAAATGAGCAGTTGGATGAGAACAGAATTTTCTGTGAACATAGTTGCCTGTATTTGGTCGGGAATAATAATTTCGTTAGATGTGCTGTACAGACATCAGTCTAGATCCAAGTCCATATTCCGTAACACCGTTTCACGCCTCCCCAACTAATTTTTAATGTCTGCACCCAAAGAGAAAATGAACCCTATGGTTGTTGTTCCAGTCTCTGTTCGTTTGTCGCATACCTCTAGCCTGTAAACGTATTGAGTTCCAAACTGAACATGTTGCATGTTTCTGCTGCCTAAGAATTTAAAGTTTATATCTAAAACTAACGATATCCTGTATTTAAACAAGAAAACCTAAAAATTGTTAAATGTAATACGTTTTGTAAGTTTCGATCAAAAAAGGGAAAGTTTTAATTTTCGGATATTTTGCAATATATTTCACTACTATATTGAAAATGGAGGACAGCGATTCGCCACTAAACACAATGTGACGCCATTCATTATGTTCAGCGATTCTGCATTACCTCGGATTACTATCGTCGGCGAACACGGCGGAGACCTGGGGAGAAGCTTTGAAGACTCACAGCGGCATTATTCCTAGCATCGTGGTGTGGGCAGACATGGGGTATGAAGTCAGGTGACTGCTGGTAGTGATTGAGAAAACTCTGACGGCACAACGGTACGTCACGGACATCCTGCGTCGACAAGTGTTACCTCTCATGCTACAGTATCGTGTAGCCATTTTTCAGTAGGACAATGCTCGTCTACCACAGCACCCATTTCTATGAACTGTCTGCGTGATGCTGAAGTATTCCCTGGTCAGCAAGAGCCCCAGATCTGTCCCCGATAGAATGTGTATGGGCCAACTCGGACGTTAAATCCGTCTCAATCATAGTGTCCAGGATATCAAGGCCAGTTACAACATTTGTAGGCCATCTTGCTCCAAGAGAGGATTTTTTTTGTGTTGTCGTCAGTCTTTCGACTGGTTTGATGCAATCCTCCATCCTTTCCTATCCTGTGCTAACCTCTTCATTTCTACATACCCCTTAGAGCTCACGTCCTCAATTATCTGTTTCATATATTCTAATCTCTGTCTTCCTCTACAGTTCTTACCCTCGACTGTTCCCTCCACTAACAAGTTAACCAATCCAGCATGTCTCAAAATATGACCTACCAGCCTGTCTCTTCTTTCCGTAAGCTTCTTCCACAATCTACTTTTCTCACCCATCATTTCCAAAACTCATTCATTTCTTACTTTGTCTGTCCACTTAATTTTCAGCATTCTTCTGTAGCACCACATTTCAAATGCTTCAATTTTCTTTCTTTCCGGTATTCCTAAAGTCCATGTTTCGCTACCATAAAGAGCTGTGCTCCACACAAAGAGTTTCAAAAACGTCTTTCTAATTCCTAGATCAATATTTGAAACTAAAAGGTTTATCTTTTTCATGAAAGCTCTTTTTGCTAGTGCTATTCTGCTTTTGACATCATTCCTGCTTCGGCCATCGATTGTAATTTTTCTTCCCAAGTAACAGAATTCGCTTACTTCTCCTGTTGCATCAGATCCTATTTTTATATTTAATCTACTAGTATTGGTATCATTTCTGCTACATTTCATCACTTTTGTCTTGCTTTGATTTATATTCAGTCCAAAATCTTCCTTTAGTATTTTGTTCATGCCATTCAGTAACTTCTCAATATCCTCAGCCCTCTCTGCTAACAAGACAATGTCATCAGCAAATCGTAGCATACTGATTTTTTCTCCCTGAAAACTTATGCCACCTGGAAATTTTTCTTTGACTTTCTTCATTGCTTCTTCTACATACAAGTTGAATATTAACGGGGATAGACTACAACCTTCTCTCACACCCTTTTTAACTGATGCATGTCTCTCGTGATTCTCTACTTTTATTATAGCCACTTGATTCTTATATAGTTTAAAGAGTATTCTTCTATCTCGAATCTTTAGACCTGATTTCTTCAAAATTTTGAACATCTTGTCCCACCTAACATTATCAAAAACTTTTTCTAAATCAACAAATGCCATAAAAGTATCTTTGTTTTTCTTGATCCGCCCTTCAAGTATTAATCTTAAAGACAGAATTGCTTCCCTTGTACCGCGATTTTTCCTAAACCCAAACTGATCTTCACCTACTATCTCTTCTACTACCCTTTCCATCCTTCTGCATATTATTCTGGTCAGTAATTTTATAGCATGTGATGTTAGACTAATGGTGCGATAAGTCTCACATTTGTCGGCTTGTGCTTTCTTTGGAAGTGTGAAGATGATATTTTTATTAAAATCAGTTGGAATTTCTCCTGTTTCATAACTTTTAGATATCAGCTTGAATAATCTTTTGATTCCTTCCTCTCCTAGGGATTTAAGAAGTTCTGAAGTTCTACAGGGATCTCATCAATTCCAACTGCCTTATTTGCTTTCAAGTCATTCAGAGCTTTATTAAATTCTGTCCTCAAAACAGGATCTCCTAAGTCATCAATGTCAACATCATCTTCCTTTTCCATTACACTATTGTTCAAGTCGTCCCCATCATAAAGTTTCTCAATGTATTCTATCCATCGGTTAGCTCTATCTTCTGAGCTTAAAATAGGTTTCCCATCGGCAGCTTTAATGTTCATACCTCTTTTCTTCATTTCTCCAAAATTCTGTTTGATCTTTCTGTAAGCAACATCTACTTTACCTACGACCATTTCCTTTTCTACTTCTTCACACTTTTGTTGTAGCCATTTTTCTTTTGCTATTTTGCATTTCCAATCTATTTGATTTCTAAATTGCCTGTACTGCTCTCTTCCTGCTTCGTCCTGATCATTTTTGTACCTTCTCCTCTGATCCATCAGCTCCAAAATTTCTTCTGTGATCTAAGGTTTTCGGGCAGATTGTTCCCTAAAGCCTAATGTTTCTTTACCAGCTTTCATTATTTCGGTCTTTAATGCATTCCATTCGTCCTCGGTTGAGCTCCTTTCAGAGACCCAAGTCTACTATTTCTGCAAATTGTTCTCTAGTGCTAGATTGTTTCAGTTTATTCACTTCCAGTCTGTTCTGCTTATTCTGCTTCCTTATTCGCTTAAATTTCAGCCTGCACTCCATTATTATCAGATTATGGTCAGAGTCTATGTCTGCTCCTGGGTACGCTTTACAGTCTAGAACTTGATTCCAGAATCTCTGTTTGACCATGGTATAATCTAGCTGATATCTGCCTGTATCCCCAGGACGTTTCCACGTGTAAATTCTTCTTGCATGGTTCTTAAACAGTGTGTTTGCCACTACTAGCTTATATCTTTCATAAAAGTGGATTAATACTGACAAGTTTTTTTTTTTTTGTCAATTTGTCTCGATTTTTTAATCACTGAAATAACACCACATACCCCCTCAACACATAAATTTCCAATTCCCCTGCCACACCATTCCATCACACTACTTTAATACGCCCCCACCGCGGAATTAGGCTCTTCAGAATTACCCACCATTACAGCAGGGATGGTGAGCAAAGGCACATTTCGCCTTTCATCAAGGGTGCCCACGGGGAGCAAGAGGGATGCAGCGCCCGCCACGAACCAGGCCGAAGACCCTTCCAAAACCTGGCCGTATAGCATACGCCTCTCTGTATTTCCCACGTGCAACGCCAGGCCCCACCCGTACCCCGCAGGGACGGGCAGATGCCGCAGCGACCGAGCGCCGCGCAGGAGTGTCCCGTCGCATGATCCACAGCGCCAGCCGACCGCACGCAGTGTCACTGAATACGTGGCTTCGCACACTAGGGTGCGCTCCTAGTGCGCTTTTTTTCGCACCCGCCCGAACACGGATTCCTACACACTCGTCCAAGCTCCACAGAGCACCAACGTAGCGCACGATCCCGCTGTAGAGGCCCGAAGGTCCCTACAGCGCTCAGAAGGTATTGCTGCCCCACCCCAGGTAAAACCCATGCACTACCAGTCCCCACTTACGTAAGAGAACCTACTATGGCAGCAAAGAGGCTAGGCTCCCAGCAGCAGGAATGCTACCCCTGTACCCCAAGCTCCATGCGGAGCAGCGAACCAACCCCTACGCAGCACCCAGAGCGTGGCACTGACCCCTTTATTCGACTCCACGGATTTTGCAGTGCTGCGGTCGCACCAAATGAGCTTATTCAAATCTTGATAATCCAGTGACCAAAGCGAGGACTAATATCAACAGCAGCCAAGGCTGGCGTCGTCTGTGTACCATATAAAGTAAAACTCTTGTATAGGCCTTTAAATATGAAGGTGGTATGCAGAGTCACAGACCTCGCAAATAAGTAAATATTTATTCTAAGTCGCAATGGTAAATACGTTATTGACTGCACTAAGAAACATTTGTCTGACTGTAAAGGAAGATCATAATAAACATTAAAAAAAAAGAAGTTTTGTTGTTTTTCTATGGCATCGGAATCTATGGCTTTTTACTCCGGTACTGCATGCCGATTAGCATACATGCAAGGCGTACTGTTTACATCTAGTCGGCAATACTTTTACGGATGACTCTAGTCTGGACATGCTTTTGGGATAGAGCAAAGATGTACTGCTACCATGATTAACAACACAAATATAAATATGTAAATTTCAATGCAGATTCATCAGTCTGTGAGAGGTGTAAGGCGCACGACATTAAATCAATAAATAACAGTTACATTGGAGTTATATACCAACAGTTACCTTTTTTGCTTCTGGTTTTACGCCTCGTCGACGTCGAGGTCATTATAGGCGGAAAAGGACTGGGAGCAAGGAATGGAAAGGATTTCGGCCATGGCCTCCTGAAGGAACCATCCGGGCATTCTCCTGGAAAACCATGAAAAACCCAAATTTGGATGGCCGGACGGGGAATCCAAACCACGACCTCCAGAATGTGAGGCCAGAGTGTTACCTCTCACCCACCACGATCGGTAACAATTAATTAAATACCTGGGAGTGATTCGAGAAACACGTATGAATCTGTGCAGTATTCTAGCCATACTTTTCTGTCCGATTTTAGTTCGTAGTTCCGTAGTTGACTTTTTGTTAATTGTTTCGTTGTTCTTTTCGTTAGGGCTTTCGGGCGTGTCATCGTCTAGGTCATTAGGGCTCTGACAAAAATACTGGTATGACAACGTGGCATCGTTCCGTTCTCTGACCAAAGCATAATCAGAACATCTGCATCGAAAAGTTATTCTCACGACTACTGCTAGGCGACTTTCATAGCCTGTTGTAGGTTATCCCTGTTATACCATATTCTCTTTGTGGTTTTACTTACGTGATTTATAGCAGGAAGTTTGTATCGCTGCGTTTGTATCCGTAATAGCTGAAGAGCCTATTCAACATAGTAACTTCAAAGAAATGAGAGTAGCATTTCGAAACCCTCATTTTACAGCTCACTTAAATGGACTAGGAGAAGGATCAAAGTGGCCGCTAATAGGTTGTTAAAACATCAGAATGGATTTCGAGGCTGATGTATTGTAGGCGCCTTTCACTCTCACTTTGCTTACTTATAAGCTGTGATGCCAATAAATCAAATTCACAAACAATCGTGGAAATCGTTATAACAGGTTTTCACACTACACATACAGATAACAATGAACACACTTTCCCTTTGATTAAGTCTTTCCCCATGTCCTCAAACAAAGAAACGATAATTTAGAGCATACATAGAGAATGGTTTCCTCGCCAGTTTTGATATGAAATTATTTCATCCATATATTGGTAGAATAAAATCCCAATGTTTGACAGCAGTCCAGTACACGTCTAATAACATCTGCCTTACAGAAATTAAATTCTCAGATCAGTAACATCACTGTTAACAAATCGCTAGCCGGCCCTAGCAGTGCAGGGGCCAGCACGCTGGCCGCCTTGCAACGGCATGGGTGGTTTTAATCAAGTGTTGTGTTCGTCTCATGCTGTCCTCACTGTAGTGTCCACAATATCATAATTAAAGGCCGTTGGACAAAAACAAATTGGAGATAGCTAAATGGTCACAAAGGCCGAATGCCGTACTTTTAAACAAATATAAATTATCACTAGATACCATCACAAAAAAAATAAAAAAATTCGATGCAGTAAAATTTACAGATTCGTAAAAATGTTGTACTTTAACATCTTGAAATTTTAGTGGGGTGGTGTAGTTGTTTAAAATTTATTTAGATGTAGACTGCAATCATAATTAATCCGAAAATGTGCTTTATGGACATGCATGACGTAAGATTCCATTACTTCAATTTTTTTTGTTATGTTGATCTCTTACTCCAGTATTCATAGTAAAACAAACCACTACATTTGAATAACCTAATACATAAGGTTGTGATAATTATATTGAACAACATTTGGTAGCAAAAATATAGAGGACACGTCGAAAAATATGTAACTGAATAATCACTGCTAATTGTAGAGGAAGGCAAAGATTAGAATATATGAAGCACGTAATTGAATAAGCAAGATATAACTGGTATGTTGAGATCAAGAGAATAGTTCAAGACAGGAATAGTTTGAGGACAAGCCAGTCCTGACACCGATGACAAAAAAAAATCACGCCATACACCAAAAAAGATTAAATACACAACTGGATATTGTGGGACATTTCCTCAATTGCAACTTAATCAATTTTTATAAATTATTTACTGTCACTATTAAAAACATGGGAAAGTAAACATCACGCCATGTTTTCCAAGTCCATAGACTGTGTTTAATTTCTCATGTTTTTAACAGTAACAGTAAATAATAGTGATAATGTGTAATCTGGTCGGTGCAGTGCTTCATATCGTCAGAAGATTCCAAAATGAATCCTACAAAAACAGAGAAGCTAACCCTGACCATGACGAAAAAATAAAATAGTAACAGATGTCGCTGATGATGCTCTGGAAATAGAGTGAAACGCGTACGACACAAAGAATAGAACATTCATTCAATTGCATTGGCGTGTTATTCACCTTTATAAAAAAAATTGATTAAATACACACATCGTTCAGAAGACGAATTGTTTCATAGCAAAAGTTTTTCAGTTCCGTGAGTACTCATATCTCGGGTACGGAAAGAAAATTTAAATTCGTTGGTTACAGAATAATTTAAAGCTCTAAACCACTTGTCAGCGTATCTCAGCCAAACAAATTTTAGTTAAAAGTCTTTTTTAAGTGCTTTCTCAGTATTTTTAATACCCGTTCAACAATACGAAAAAAAGATCCTTTTTAATACTTATTTGGAGGAAGGTGGGATGAGGGTGGGAGTTACATGAATATTTATTTCTTTTATTTCTTTGCCGGGGGTTCCCCGTACCGTCCTAAAATGGGAATGGAGACAAGGAACGGGAAGTAATTCGTCTATGCAGAAGGAAGCATCCCTGCATTCGCCTGGAGTAATTTGGGGAAACCATGGAAAACCCAAATCTGGATCCCCGGACGGGGATTCGAACCGGCATCCTCCCGAATGCTAGGCTAGAGCGTAAACTGCTCACCCACCAAGCTCGGTGGCGTGTGAATAAGGTACTGTTTCTGAATTTGCCTCGAGGTGGAAAGGAAAACTGCGGAAACCATTTCAGAAAAGCACACGGTGGAGTTCGAACCCATGGCGTCTCCCGAGTCCAAACTATTAGCCCACGGTTCGAACCACTGTGCTAATCCGGTCGGTCATTTGTTTTATTTAAGTAATAAAATTACAATCAGACTGGGTCAGTACATCGAATTAGGTCCTTTTAGGTTCCGAAAACCGAATTAGGTCAATTTAGGTCTTAACGTAGAAATTAGGTTCTTTTAGGTCCTATTAAATTTACGAATATTATTAGTTTATACTATAGACTAAAAATAAAAATAAAATTTCGAGAATATTGCGGAAGGAACTTAAGAATCCGGGCCTTACTTATGATCATGGACTGTGAACCATCCTCCTGTGACTGTAAGAAATATGCAAACACAAGAGCTTTCCTCCTTGCTGGAACAGCTTATCGCAATGAACAAACACAGCACTCTCCCGGTATCTCCTAACATGTCAGAGGCGAGTTTATGTAGCACATCTGTACATACAACTACATAACAAATATTCCGAATTTCCAGGATCTAAACTTTTCATGCGTAGCTTAAGAAATGCAACTTTTGTAGTCTGAATTGCATTTTGACACACGTGTTTTATGTCACTTTTTTACTTATCAATTATTTAATTTAAAAATCATGCCTTATTATCAAAGAATTATCATCAAATACTTTTCTTCTAATTGTTCATTTAGCTCGGATTCTTTACATATTTTCTGGAATACAGGAGTTTTAAAATTCTTATTTAATCAACTGTGATGAACAGAGCATCAAATATTGAACTGAAATTTCATCACCAAACTAACATACGTCGTAACAGTAATTAGTTTCATCATTTTAGCGTGTTGATTTTCACCATAAAATATATACACAGTGGAATAACACGTTCGTGTATTGAAGTTGTTTATGTTAGGAAGGTGCGTACAATATCTCTCTGTTTGATTCTGATAAAATGAGAATGTTTTACACCGACTTCTTACATTTTCTATTTTCAATTTCAGTGTACAATATGGAATTTTTTTCTGCATAGTGAATTACAAACATTTCTAGAAATAAAAGCTAGCTTACCTTGTCAGTTCTGTTTACATATTTCCATCACACAAGTGAAAATGTCAGATTTGTAATATTAGGAATTCTGTTGTTTATTCTGTCTCCATTATTCCATTTCAATCTGTTATTAAATAAGAACAAAAACAGTGGTCCTTCTTGAAACTTCCTGGGATTTTGGTGGTATTGATCTAGAGGATAGAAATATCTTTTCACCGTCACAAAATATTACTTGATATGTTTGATTTTCTACTTTTATGGTTGCTGTTGATATATACATAATTATTAATTTAATTTTAAGACTACTACGATCATTCCACATGTGAAATTTTACCAACTTAGAACTAAACGTAAGCTGGAGTAATGTAAAAATCTCATTCAGAACAGAATTTATCTCCGAGTCTTACTCCTTTTCTTATTGGAAGTAAAAACTAATCTTGAGGTACATATGTAGCAGTTAATTCATTAATGTTGCAGAACTAATTAAAGATAATTGTTGCTCTCTCGAAACTCTCAAAGTGGAGAGCAAGCAATTTTGTTATTATAAAATGAAATTTGGATTGAATCACTATGACACCATGGAAATAAATGTATCCTCATTTAAAAACTTTGATCTCTCTCGTGCTAAACTTCATTTTAGAGTGGTAAGACTGTACGAAATAAATAATTTTAAAAGCGAATTATGTTAATAAAAAGGCAGTTCGTCTCTTAATTCTCTAAATTTCTGGTTAGTAATGGGAAGAACTGATGGAGGTAACTATCCGACATCCTGAGACATGTTTTGACGATGGTGACGATTTTTATTTCTAAATTCTCATTTAGTGTCACGTGGGTAGGGATGGGTTTCATTGTTTTATGTTTAGAAAATGGAAACTATTCTGAAAGGGTTTCTCATTATTTGAGGTAACGTTGCAGTTTCGTGTTACTGTCAGATCTCTGCGTTGTATTATAGAAGTAGTAATTACTACCTCGCTCTCAGCTTGATAAAAGCTTCCATTAAGGTGTTCCTAAAAGCCTATGTAGATACGGTGCAAAGCTTCCCACGCCGGGACCCGACAGCTGACAAATATCCTGTTCTGCAACACTGAACCACACATCCGTCTTGCGGCTTCCTCAGTATTTCACCTACACGGCCACACACAACCTCTGAAGAACCGAGATATATCTCCCAAATTCTCCTGGCACTGGCCTTGTAGCCGATTTGGTCGTCAGCTGTTGACGCCAAAGAGATCAAGATTGACTCAACAGATTGTAGGTAACTCGCTTCTAGCGCCACCCAGTTCATCTAAAAATCTATCACGTGGAAGCTAAGTGTTTCCCTTATAAGTAAGTTTCAAAGCTTATTAAAAAAAAAAAAAAAAACCAAGGGTACCGACCAATGCTGATAAATTACGATATACCTTGTATGTCAGATTCATTTAACCTGTTTCATGATGCGGTATCATCTTGTTAGTAAGAAGAAAGCTGTTATGTAGCAGTCATTGAGCGTGTTATGCACGATGATATGCTTTTCAGCTCAGAATACGAAACGTTTGTGATTATCACTAATGACTGTATCACTACCGAAGCAAATTGTGTCTTTCATGAGAGAATACATAGTTGTAATATATTTTAGTGGTTTAAAATAATACCACTGTTGGAGTTTGTTTGTTGATTTAAAAAATCGGCCACGTGCGAATCGAGCCTAGTGCAGTTACGGTTCGGTACTGTAATGATCTTCACGGATATGAATATGATACCTTAGATGGCAGTCACTTTGTGTTTAAATCTACGCTTGACATATTTTCTGGATATAGCGGACTCCGACGCCGCGCCACGTTACCGTTCATGCACTAGTATAATCGTTCAATTCGAATCGAATTTGTTGTAGGTAGTACTTATCTCATCCATCAGTACGCATTGAAATCTGAATTAAGAGCATTTTCAACATAACAGTATCAATACTTCGGTATTATCAGGACATAACTATCTTTTTAATATGTTTTTTCAAGGTAACTTGAATAAAACGCTGTTATGATTGAAATAAGATGATGTTTTTACAAAAACAACATTAAAAACTCAGAATAGGACTTTAATTCACTGTTGAGTAACGCCAAAAGTAGACGATGTCAGGGAATATAAACTAACTTCCACAAGGTGTATTTATGATTTCTCCAAATAACTTCAATTGTGTTATTGGTACTTGATCATACCAACCTGAACTGCTTATTAAAAGCTATAGTCTTTGTGATCATGTTAGTATGCGGCCAGAATCAAAAGAAAAAAAATGTTAGAAAAAAAGTTATTTATTTATCGTATGATGTTTAACGAGGTACGCAACAGGTTAGGAGAAATATGCATATCACAAGCTTGTAAAATTTCATATCTCTAGGTCTAATGTTTTAATCCAGTCAACAGCACTGATCGACACATCATGTATTTCTGCTATTGTTCCCTTGAAGGGCCGTAAAGGACAGTCAGAAACGATGTGATGGATTGTCTGTAAGGTAGCTCCACAGTCACAATTTTCAGAATCTACCCAGCCCCATTTGTGTAATAAGTAGCCACATCTGCCTTGTCCTGTTCGAATGCGATTGAAGATTCTCTATTGCCGCCTGGGCAGATCGAAACCTTGTAACCGTGCTGAAAGGGCCTCAAGTAGATTTTCGTTGGCTACTGATGACTGCTCCCATTGAGTTGCCCACAGCTTCTTGATGTTGAAAGAGGACTCTGCAAGGTTAATTGCTGTACGCCATGGCGGTTTCCTCGATTTCAAGAGTTGGTGTTTTGCTTGAATTTTTTTTTTTTTTTTTTTACTTATGGCTTTACGCTTTGTCGACGTCGAGGTCATTAGAGGCGGGATGGTATTGGGGACAAGGAACGGGAGGGAATTCGGCCATGGCCTTTTTTGAATGAAGCATCCCTGCATTTGCCTGGAGTGATTTGGGGAAACCATGGAAAACCCAAATCTGAATCCCCGGATCGGAATTCGAACCGGCGTCCTCCCGAATGCGAGGCCAGAACGTTAACCGTTCACCCACCACGCTCGGTAATAATGCCTTGATGTATATACGGCTGAGGGTTCTTCAGGATATTTTTCCAGATTTTTAAAAGGGTTTCCGATCTTCTTTGTGCTGGACGTGAAATGTTACATAGCACTGGAAGCCATACGGTGTTCGTACTCCAGAGGCATCCCGTAATAATCCTCATTGCCTGATTGAGTTGCGCATCTATGTTCTTTGTGTGGACACTATTGATCCATGATGGACAGCAGTATTCAGCAACAGAGTATGACAGAACTAAGGCTGTGGATCTTAGGACATGAGCACTGGCTCCCCGTGAAGTACCTGCAAGCTTTTGAAGAATATTATTTCTCGTTTTGACTTGTGCAGCCACGTTTAAGAGATGCTACTTGAAGATTAGAAGAAAACAGTGAGGTCCGGCTAATGCCAGTGTATCTAACATCATGTCAAAGAAAACGAAAAATTAAAACTTATGTTTGTTTTGCTCTCAGTTTAGAAATTACATCAAGGCTAAATATTTTTGGTATTTGTTGTTTATATACAGGATATGGAAGACGTAATGGACAAATTTCAAGTTACCTGATAATAACGTTTTGTTAACAGAAATGGTCTCAAATTGACAAACGTCATTTTGATTTTCAGCGTCGTCCACGCCGTTGGCCCAGTTGGTGGTGGCACCTTGATGGTTTCCAACAGTGACTCGGGGTTAGCTGGTTAGAATTCTGATGGTGGAGGAATTTTTCGTCATCATGACTTGGTCGGTATTGTAGGAGAGGTGGTGGTGCACAATTCCTAATCACCAGATTGTACACCAAAGTCCTCTCCAGAGTGCCGTTGGGGACATTAAGCCTGCTGGCCCCTTGGTGTCCTTCGGAAGAGTAGATCTGAATGGAACGACAAGTGGTGTCACCCTCTCATCTAAAACTCAAGCTACATTCTACACTGAACACAGTCATACACACGTACAATAACACTTACTAACACTGTTGCAACAGAAAACGACCCGAGTTCATATTTCCAGACATTACCAAGGAAGGGTAAACATCCCACATTGTGACCACTTACACTCGGACACGTGTACGACACTCACAGAAAGATTTTCAGTGTAAAAATCTGAATCTCATTTCTCTGATTCAGGAGTGGCAAGTAGAAGTTATCCACACGCTGAGATAGAATAATAAAAATTCTATCACCATTGATAGCATTGAATCCACATAAATATAATTTTACTGGATTTTAGATACGACACTTGGATTTGCGTGGACAAAACACATAAAATAATAATAATAATTACGTTGCTGTTAAAGATCGTTACGATTATTCTACCCGAGATTTAAATATGACTGATATAAATGAAAGAATTTCTACGAGACTTTCGGCAATTCATAACTATTTTGGAAATTTTAAATGAGTAATTTCTCGGGGGCAACGGAGACAGTTGACTGCAGAGGCGTGGATCAAAGCAGACGTTCTGCAGCGAAACACATATCTCAAATCTAACTGTCATCCATGTTGTAAAATTTAATATTTGTACACGCTAGTGAAATTTATCCGTAGATAAACCGTGAAGACACTAACCGACCTTCACTGTGCTTCCAGCTACAGTATGATAACTGTTCGTAGCCGATTTTCCTGAATTATTTTGGCAAATGCTATGGCCAACGGTATAGCACAACACATTAGTCAAATTTTATAAGTTTCATGAATAGTTTACTCCAGGTGCCGCATCCGTAAAGTATTAATGGCTGGACCAGCGTTTCATACATTTTTTAAAAATTATTTTAGCTTACGGCCATACGACTCGTCGACGTCGTGGTCATTAGAGGCGGGGTTTTAAACATACTAGTTTTGGACTGCCATCATAAGGTTCTGTTTTTTTTTTTTTATTTTAGGGAGAGGGTGTAGGCCGTAGTAGCAGCGGTTGCCTACTTGTATCCTAACAGTTTCACAATCCTTGTATATTATTACATTTGACGTGTATATCCACATATTCTATTTTGTCTTTACTAATTTCCAGTGTTATTTTCATTGCAGCTGTCTCTAATGCGTCAGGAATTTTTCCTGACTCCATCTGTCGGCATATCTCAGGTATTTGATGGTTTCATCTCTGATCTGGACTGCTTTGAATTCTTATCATCTTGGTTCTCCGGGAGGAGCTACGTAAATGTATTAAAACCTGACGTTTCAGCCATCGTGCAATGACTTTGATCAGATGATAGCCTTCTGTTAAAAGCGACAGCATGATGGCTGAAACGTCAGGTTTTAATAAAGCGAAGGGGCTCCACCCGGAGAAATAAGATAATACATACAACGACCGCGGAACCCTATACATTCATTTACTTTCAATTCTGTTGATTTCATTTCTCGCATTGTCTTACCAAGCCCAAGATTTGTTATAACCCCACACCCATCTCATTGCCCAATTTCAGTTTTAAATGACTTTTTTTTTTAACTTCGAGCATATTTTGAACTTGTCTCTCTTACCAGTTAGAAAAGCATTAATAAAATTAAATAAGTCTCATTTCAAAACCAAATTCTTCCATACTTGTAAACATGCTTTCCATATGAATGCAGTCGTGTCCTTTCTCGAAGTCTTTAAACAGCAGATGTTATTCCTGGCCAAGTACCCGACGGTTCTCTACAGTTTAGCATTAAGCTGTTTGCTTATGGCTTTACGCCTGGTCAATTTCGAGGTCATTAGAAGCGGGAAAGGACTAGGGACAAGGAATGGGAAGAATTTCGGTCATGGTTCTGAAGGAAGCATCCCGGGTTCGCCTGGAGTGATTTGGGGAAACTATGGAAAACCCAAATGTGGATGGTCGGACGGGGATTAAAATCCACGACCTCCAGAATGCGATGCCAGAGCGTTACTTCCCACCCACCACGCACGGTCCGTTTCAGGCAATATCACGGAATACTGCTTTATGTTTTAAAATTACAATAGGTGGCACAGCAGAACGGAAAATTGTAAGAGAAAAATTATTCTACCATAGTAGGGTGATCAAAAAGTTTTTGTTTTTTTTCTGTGTGGCATTGTTACCCGGAAGAGCCACAGGACGCCTGGTGACTGGTTTTTGCCAATCGTGTGTTCCGCCTATGGGTACATGGGGGACACTGATGAATCTAGAAATATAACTATGTTAGCAAAACTTTAGAAGAAGTTAGAGATGTAGCAGAAGTTACTGAGGATTTGAAACCGAGCGTGGTGGTGTAACGGATAGCGTTCTGGCCTCGCATTCGGGAGGACGGCGGTTCGAATCCCCGTCCGGGCATCCAGATTTGGGTTTTCCATGGTTTCCCCAAATCACTCCAGGCGAATGCCGGGATGCTTCCTTCAAAAGGCCATGGCCGAATTCCTTCCCATTCCTTGCCCCCATCCTTTCCCGTCTCTAAAGACCACGTTGTTAAAAAGGGACGTTAAACTGTTACAAAAAAAAAAAAGGATTTGAAAAATTCAGAGGTATTAAGTAATTGGTTTAATGAGACCATTATGGACTATTGATCACGGATGGGTGGTTGTAAATCAGAGGAGAATATTCCACTTCAGTAAAAACGAAAATAAAAACAATTTAAAATAAGACTTATGAATGTTGTGAGGGAACTAAGAAAGAAAAAATTTGCTCAAAGGGGCCGGTGTAGATAATATTACTAGAGAAAGATGGAGATTGACGGAATAGAAATTGTACCATACCTTATAATATTATTAGAATTGAAACTGGACACTTGCTGCGAGAAAAGTGAGATAGAAATCCCGGTTCATAAAGGAGGGACGGAAAATAGGGTTGAAAGTTATAGGCCGATCATCAGTGTTAGATAAATTGATGGATAGACTGATATGCAACCACATCAGAAGTGTCTGTGATGGAAGTAAGTAATATTCAAATCGATAACATGATTTTGGGAAAGTAAAGTAATGTAAATCTAAATTAGTGGGCTATATGTAAAAAAATATTTCGGGTAAAATGGTCAAGGGAGGCCAGGCTGATAGTACAGCATTACATCTTTACAAAATAGAGTGAACCTTGAAATAGTATTAAATAAGATCAAAATATTAGAGTTGATGAAAAAGTGACTTGCTGAATAGAGGAGTTCTTAAAAACGAGAAAGCAAAGCGTTATTGTAGGAAATGCAGTACCAAAGGCCGCGGAAGTGTAGATGACAGTGCCACAGGGTAATGAATCGGGACCACTGCCATCCATAGTAAATGACTGTTTTAATGGTTTACAATCAGTAGTTAGGTTGTTTGCAGATGAAGGAATGTTACATTATAGAATCAAAACGGGAGAGGACTGTGAAAATATTCAGAGTGACGTGACCAGGATATCTAGCTAGATATGTCAAGATGAAATAAAGATAAATACCAAGAAGAGTCAGCTTACTAGGCACACTGATAGAAAACTGAATGTTGTTTGCGATTATTGGGTGTGGAATGAATTACTTTCTGGAGAACTAAAATGTAAATTTCTTGGCATAACCATTGAAAGAAAACTCAAATGGGCAGAATACATCAAGAAGAGGTTTCAAAATCACTTATTGGAGAGGGTGATGAGAGGCTGTACGAGAAAACTGGGTTAAAAAACTTTGGTCAGATCATTTTTTGAATACAGTGGTGCAGTTTTGGGCCCACATTTTTGGGTATTAACTATAGGAGTTGGAGGGGATGCAAAGGAGGGCAGTTAGAACTATTTGTAGAAATTAACTCAGAACAAAGTTAATAACCGATATCATAAAGGAGCTGGATTGTGATTCATTGGAAGACAGGAGGAGGATGAAGAGAATTCTTGAAGTGTGTAAGACATTTTGTCTATTGTTGATGAGGTTTGGAAAGATAGCGGTAGAAGAATTAGGCGTATTACATGAAAGGGAAATGATGACCATGACCACAAACTGGCTCTCGATTTCAGGCATAAGGGAGCCTGAAAAATGTTCTCTTGTAGATCAGGGTGTCAGGGAAGTGCTGACCAATTTACAAAAACCACTGAAAGAATTCTAATTAAAATTCTTATAGGGGTAAAGCAGGTGGATGTGGAAATTGCACTAAAACAATTTCTAGATAAAAAAAAGAAATGGGAATAAGGGTGTGTGGGTAAAGCTCTATCGCGATGAAATAAATTAAATGAAATCCGCCTAAATGGCAACAAGTTGTTCGATTGTGATATACGAAATCAAAGAGAAAGTGCAAAATTCCACTCCATGTTTGCATTTTAGATCTCCCGAGAGGTTGGCTGGTTTCTGACAAATTTCAGCGAATACAGTAAATTCATTATCTCTCACCGGACTGACACTAATTTTTTGTAGTTATTCTGCAACAGTATATGGTTATACAAAAAATGTGGATATTTTTAAAAATATTATTTCTTTACATCCAGTTGCTGAAGACATTTTTGCCAAAAAACTCTGCCCATATCCAAGAATTTTAGTGCTTAACAGTAATAACAGCCGATCAGCACATATATGTTTTTGTAAGGTGTAATTCATCTTAAATGCTTCCGGCTTAGATACCGCAGACAGGCAGAGAAAAATGTTTACATCCTTACTTTAACACCGGTCGCTTTTGATATCAGCTTTCGAAACGAATCATTTAGGTGGAAAAAATGAGCCAACATTCAATAAAGTATAACACGTTTCGTATTCATATGTATGACATCTGCTATCCTTTCACAGGTAAAAGGAAATTCTATAAATTGATTAGCCACAGAAAACAGGAAATATCCACAAGAACTACGTTTGAAGTAATGGCTGAAAGCCTCCTCTCATTCAGACATGTGTAAAACTCAAAGGAACTAATGAAATTACAGTTATTAAGCTGAAAATGACATAAGCCTTTGCTTCCCTTTGACCTTTTATTTTGATGGCCAAGTACGGTAATAATGAAAAGCTGATTGTATTTGCATAGTGTTTCGGTGAGCTCCTGCGTTGGAACATGCTGGCTCACCGCCAGGTTGTCCCAGCGCTCAGGAATAACGAAGCCTTTGTTGGTGGGTGCGTCGCCGAGTTGTGCAAATACTTACCGCTACCGCTAACTTCACCAAAATCTAGGCAAAATACATTTTTAAATTTTTTTACAGTTTTACTTCACATTCAAAATTACAGAGCACTTAAGAAACATATAAAAAAAATGTTGAGATTTCAGAGAAATATTTCTTAAAAGTGTTATTCTAATGGTTTGATTACAATCAAATCATTATTTAGATTTGGTAGAGGAAGTCAAATGGGTACTGCCAATAAGTTCCGAAATCAGGAGGACTTCTTCCATGGACTGAGTACCTACAGAATTTGTGAAGCCATCATCGTAGGCAGATATGACTGTACAGTACTTTGCCAGGAGTTTCGGATTACCAACACATGACCCAGGGAGTGGAGTCAACCATTATTCAAGATTTTCCCTAAGAAAGGAGATGTGCGGGACTATTCAAACAACCGAGCGATGTCTTTGATCCTTCACGTGAGTGCAATTCTTTTGAAGATCATTCAGCTCTGTCTTTAAAGCGGAACAACCTGTGTCCCAAAACTGTAAAGATGCCTATAACAGTACTGCTAATCTAAGAAAAAACAGAAGAAAATGTTTACATCTTCATGTTGCTCAATGGCTACAGTAGTGCAGTCGACTGCGTAGAATATGACAAGATACAGAGGGCCTTGCAAGGACTGACAGTGCCATAATATCTGATTTAGTTGATTAGATCCATATACACATATCAGAACACACCTACAACAGGGTTGATGGCTATCTTCAGAGTTTATGCAGTGATAATCACGAGGTAGACCGAAAATTAAAAACTTTAAATCATATGCAGACGATACAACATTATCTGCGGAATCTGCCCCAAACATCTGGTACTCAGACTAAAAAAGGATAATTTAATGATAAGCCTTTTTCTCGATGTAAATAAACTTTGGTTATGACTGCAGTTGAATATAGAGCAGAAAAACTAACCGTAGTAATGAAGAAGTCGAATGTATCCAGGATTTCAGCTTACTGGAATCCAATAGCAACCAATTAGGTGCAGAGAACAATTGATAAAATGTTCTTGCTCGTAGAGTTATGTTAACAGTGCTTCGAATTTAGAAGGACAATGACATCAAACTTCATAGTAAATACAGACTGGCCAAAGTCACCATATCCCCCATACTTATGTTTAGTAGTGAAAACTGAACCTTGAAGACTGATGATCACCGTAAGATAGATGCAGCTACGGTTCTAGAAAACGCTGCTGTATCACGGACAACAAGGACTACAGCCGAGAGATGTGTGAACGAAGGCTTCCATAACGTGTCACTGAAATGTAATCTTCGTCGGTTTGTTGTCGGATGATTGTGGAAATACGAGCATTCATCAGCGTACTCTGCCGTCATCCTCAGTTCCTGTGCACATGCTGCGATAGTCAGATCTGTAATATTGTTCCCCACCTCCTTTCTTATTTTAAAAAAAAAAAAAATACGGGGTCCTCATACTCGCCCCCTCTTGCATAGTGGCCATCCGTTTCTAGCTTGATTCTATTTTTTTCGGTTTATCATGTAGAACTTATGAGTTTGTGGGAGGAAATCGAGTATTTTTTCTACTGCTTTTATAACTTTCATTATTTTTTACCCTCGTTACTGTCGAGAACACACAGGCACGTTAGTGAGTACTGTAGTGGGCCCATGTTCAACGAAAAGGGAGTGGAGAGTTACTGAGAAAATGGCGTCAAGAAACAAGTGTCGTCTACAAGTAAATACTTACTCAACTGTGTAGTCAGAAAAATTATTTTGCCCGTTGTGGTAAGCTTCCACGCCGTTATGTCTTCAAAAGAACAAAAAACTCTCCGAGTAGTGCTTCAACCAAATCTGCGAATGGCACTGCAAGTTTGATCAGATTTTTCGACGTTATTAGTGGTTTGTCATGTCAGCTTTAAAAATGCAGCAAATAGCACATTTCATGCAATGGGAATCTACTCGTTCAATAGTGAATGTGCCTAACTATGGATCGAGATCCCTGGACCAAGCCCGGGGAATGAGCGGTAACGCTCTGGCCTCGCATTCGGGAGGACGCGGGTTCAAAACTCCGTACGGCGATCCACATTTCGGTTTTCCATGGCATCCCGAAATATTACAGGCGAATTCCTGGATGGTTCGTTCAAAATTCCCTTATGTTCCTTGTCCCCAGTCCTCTTCAATCTCTAATGACTTCGACGTCGACAAGGTATAAAGCCCATAAACAAAATAGACATCCCTAGTTTGAATTCTATCTCATCCGTACTGTTTGCAGACTTTTCAATTGACAATCATACTTGGCATCTGTTTTTGTGAGCACACTCCGTGGTACGTATTGCACGTTAAACTATAGGTCCATTACATGCACTAAGACACCGTGGTTAAGCCACGCCAAAAGCGAACATGTGACCATGTCATACTTAGATATATTTACGCAGTTCAAGTGTATGCTACTGGCAGTATAACTGAAAAAAGAGCTAGCATAATATTAGAGATAGCAACGCGGTGACAGTAACAGACAGATATTAAGTTTTCATAATTTAGTAACTTATTTAAAGAGATGTCTTTGGCTGTAGTCAGACTTTCGACTGACTTAATGCAATCATCTCTCCCGACCTTGAGATAACCATTTCATCTCAACGTAATCCTTGAAATCAACGTCTTCAGTTATCTGCTTCATATATTCAAATCGGTTGTATAGCTCTACAATGCTTTCCTTCAACTGCTCCTTCCACTAACAAATCAAGCAAACGTGCACGTCTTAAAATGTGACCCAACAACTTGTCTTTTGTCTCAGTGAGACTCTTCCACAAACTTCTTTCCTCACTCATCATATCCAAAGCACGTTCATTTCGTCATTCATATGTCCACTTAATTTCCAACATTCTTCAATAAAACCACATTTAACATGCTTCAGTTCTCTTCTTTCTGGTATTCCTAACGTCCATCCATCAATGCCACAAATTTCTGTCCTCTGCTCATTCAGCATTATAAAGAATGCCCAGTGTCGGAGAAACTGAATTTCTGGAGGTATAATGATTTTTCTGTATCATGATACAATTCAGTGCAAAGAACACAATGGGCTTGTCGAATATAACCATGTTGCGATATCGCACAGATCCTCCTGCGACATTGAACAGTAGCAACTCTTGAGGAAACTGAATGACATATCTTAGAAAGATTGGCACGTATGTTGACAATATTTGCGCCCTGCCAACATTGCCTTAGGGAATGGATACGGGGATCTGTTAGACGAGTTAGTAGAAACTAATGAAAAATATTCACCTGGAATTTATAACTCACGGAAACCTATTGACACTTGAAGGTGATTCATCAGTCGGATGTACCGTTGAACTTTGCGGTCTGCGTGTTTTTCTGAAGAGTAGACATTAATTTTCATCCTCTCCCTTCCTTCATCTACACAACAGAAACAACTTAATAGGCTTGGAAGCACAATGAAGAGTTACTGGCCGTCCTAGATCTGCAACCACACGGGTGCTTCGCATGGGAGGACAAAATAAACCTTCGGGTTGAAAACCATAGTAGTAATAGAATTCAAAAAGTAAACGTAAGTAAAAATTATACCTTTACACCAACGCACTTCTTACTTTATATTTCTGATACGGACATAGTAAAAGTAACAGATACAAGATGGACAACGCTGCATTGATCAGTTCAGAAGCAACACTGATCAGCCAAAACATTATGACAACCTACTTACTAGCATATTGGTCCACGTTTCGAACGCAATACAGCAGCGATTCGGTGTAGCATGGATTCTACAAGTCCTTGGTAGGCTTCCAGAGGTATCTGACACCAGATTTCTACGCAAAGGTCACGAAATTTCCATAAACTACGGGCCAGTGGTTTGAGGGCGCGGCACCTGGGAACGAGCATCTATCAAACGTAGAGGCTGGGCGGCTGTTAACGTGCTAATGTAGTGAGCATCTATGGAAAATGTTTGAAAGACAGTGAAACCACTAGTAGGCGACAATGTGGTGGACACCCGCGTCACATCACAGAACGTGAAGATCGGAGTCTTGTCCGCTCTTTAAATCAGGATAGGGGGTGATCTGTGGCAAATCTGACGAAGGAGTACAATTCTGGTGTTTTCAGAAGTGTTTCAGATCACAAGAATCGCGATTGTGCCACATATCACCGAGCGGGCAAGACTCCGACCTCCACGTTCTGTGATATGGCGTGGGCGCCCACCACATTGTCGCCTACTCGTCGTTTCACCGTCCTTCAAACACTTTCCAGAGATGCTCACTACATTAGCACGTGAAGAGCAAACCAGCCTCTCCATTTCCGAGATGCTCGTTACCAGGTTTGCGCCCACAAATCGCTGGCCCATAATTTATGGGAATTTCGTGACCTGATCGTAGAAATCTCGTGACAGATACCTCTGGAAGCCTACCAAGGACTTTTAGAATCCATGCAACACCAAATCGCTGCCGAATCGCTTTCGAAAGGTGCACTAATATGCTAGTAAGGAGGTGGTCATAATGCTTTGACTCATCAGTGTATATCTGCTTACCTTCCGGGACAAGAAACTATGAATTAAAACTTTGCCAAGTGTGTATTATGACGACTCCGTAGCTCATAACATGCCTAATATTTGATCTCTTGTTTACCTTATTTAAATAAATAAAGTAAATTTTTGTGGCCCTATGGTTTCACGTTGTCGCGTATTCGGACTATATCGTGGATAGATTTACTGTTTAACGTGGAATCCGAACCTCTGAGCATCCCACCAGACAGGAAAAACAGGTTAACTGCGCGAAAATGTTCCTGGATCGGTATTCGAACCAAGGGCCGCGAATTTTGGAGGCGGACGCATTAATTTCTGAACTGTCAGACTACTCTACTAAGCTGCGATTACTGGAGATCCACTACAACAACATCAGTACGCGTGAGGAATTAACGTCATAATAACGCAGTAGTCAATCGCAAGCCACTGCTAGAAACACTTTCTGTAGTACTTCTAACGTCCCAGGGTGTATTACAAACTAATTACTGCTCGAAAATAATACTATTGCGACTGACTACAGCAATATTATGATGTGCTTAGTTATTGCTTTAGCGGAATCGCGATCTCCGGTAGACACACTAAATTATTAAGCTGACATCATCTAGAAACTTTTTAGCTTTTTCAGTCTATAGTTGAAAAATTAGAGCGACAGGCGCATTGTTAACGACTTTTAGTTCTCATCTTTCGAAAAGGAGCGGTATGGTAGGTCAGTGGTTACGGCGCTTGCTTTGAGAAATACGGCATCCGGTTCCGGGTTCTAATCCTCTGGGGACAAGGATATTTTAAGAGTTGTGTTTGACCATATGAGCTACACCAGGGTATTCCGTTAAACTTTAGGTCCGAGAGGAAAGGAATTGGCCATTCTATCTCTGACACAATGGCTTTGTGCGTCTCGTACGGGTTGTGTTCTAAGCTCTCTTTTTTTATTTGAGAAGTAAGCAAATAATTAAAATGTTCCAAAACAACGTTGATTGTATTACTGAATACCTGTTCAACGATACCATACTCTTTTTTTATGTTTATTCCCCACACTCGTTTCGCCCTTGTGAAATAGTGCATCGTCAATGGAGAGATAGTAGTAACCAAAGCATGTTGGTCCGGAACATTACTCTTTGCATGTCTGTGGACCCGTGATTAATGCTGAAGTTCTACATTCTGCCACTTGTTACGAACTTCACTTTAAATTTTTTACTTTGTATTCGCAACCTAGTGAGTACGTATTATCATTAAACATGCAAAAAGTGATGTTCTGCACCAACATGTGAAGATTGGCACCATGTTTCCACTGGCGACGGGTTTAACACGTCTGATAAATAAACTTTACTTTTTTTTGTTTATGGCTTTGCGCCCCGTCGACGGCGGAAAAGGACTGGGGCACAAAACCGGAAGGTACTCTGCCATGGCATTTCCAAAGAACCTTTCCGCCATTTTACTGTTATTATTTCGGGAGACCGTGGAAAATATAATTACCGAGCGTGGTGGGTGAGTGGTTAACGCTCTGGCCTCGCATTCGAATCCCCGTCCGGGCATCCAGATTTGGGTTTTCCATGGTTTCCCCAAACCAGGCGAATGCCGGGATGCTTCCCGCAAAAGGCATGGCCGAATTCCTTCCTGTTCCTTGTCCCCAGTCCAATCCAACCACTAATGACCTCGATGTCGACGAGGCGTAAAGTCATAAAAAAAAGAAATCTAACTAAGCAATACAATTTTGTTAATAGAGAACGTTAAATTTAAAAACACTTACGAAGTAACTATGGATAAATGGACAACAACCAAGATGATATGACACCATACTCGGCGGAATAACGTGAAAAAGTAAATTCATCTCTCACATTCTGGGAGGGAAGGGGAGGAATCATAAATTTTGTTTGTGTGAAAGGGTTCAAAAAAACCTAAAAAAATCATGTAGCCTTAAATAGGACATGATGTAGGAAATTTCTATAAATCGCAAATTTACAGTTAAAGTGTTACAGAGCAAGAGGCAGAAGAGAATAATATGAATTCTCCAAACATCCGCGAGAGAATAATTAAATTAAGCTTTTAGAAAATGAACAGCACTTGTAAAAGCGATTTAAGGAAAAAAAGTTCTTATTATAAACTGTAAAGTTTCAGCAACACCACTCAGTAATACAGATAACAGTGGAAATAAAACTTGATATAGGAGAACCTGATATAGGAGAAATCCAGGTTCAGAAAGAGAAAGCAGACCAGTGTTAGGTTTGAGAGTACTATTATGACTAGGGTTCGGATCTTTAGGTGAAGTCATATTTTTTCCTGTTTTCTTTTTCAGCTGAAATGCTGAATTAAACACTGATTCAACGTTTCTGATTGTATTTAAATGTATTTTATATAGCATATAAATGCATATTCAGACCATTTTCCTAGTTTCGGTCATATTTCGATAATATTTATGGTCATATTGGTCATATTTTGAGGAAATATCTGATAGTGTTTTAATAGTAGCTGGAATTCACTAGCTATAGATGAGAAGAAATTAAGATAATTATTCACAGAACTGTACTTCTGCTATACAGGTGGGGGGAAAAAATAAAACTAATTTTCACTGTGGTCAGAATTCACCAGTCAAAAATTAAAGTTATACGTTATTGTTACTCTCTAAACGTAATGTTTCGCCCACCTTTTAATCTCGACAATGGAGCAGAAGCATGCCTGTGTTGATCAATAGCTCAATGAAATATCCTGTCATCGTCAAATCAGTCAGCGGACCTTCTACCATGCCGAAAATAAAATTTTCTGAAAGTGCGAAGTTACGTAAGGGTATTTAGAGAGGAGGATTTTATTTCAGAAGAAGAGTTCTATTCTGTAAATTATCTGAAACTAAAGTGACTTGAACAAAACGATTTAATTTCCCAATGATGCAACGAGCTCACGGAAGTAAATTATGCTGTCTACATAAAAGCGGCACTACTAAATAAAATAAATGATGTATAATTGAGCATGTTTTTGATGTATAGTAAATTTAAATGTTTGTTCATATTTTGTCATTTTTAGGTAATATTTACCCATTTTTAAGGTCATATTTGCCTGCATATTTCTCTATTTTTTTTTTTTTGTTATAAAGATCCGAATCCTAATTATGACTTATTGGTGTGAGATATTTGTTTGTCGCTGACCTTCAGCTGAGCGCGGTCCACGCATTCCTGTGAGAGGCGTCACGAATGCTGAATCACCGGCCTACCAGGTAGACCTGTCTGGCAGCTACCTCTCAATACAGTAGGAACACACGCTACCCGTACTGGTGCACAGCGACGCGAACAAATAAGCATTGTAATGTCAGTTAGCCCTTCCATTATATTTATTATATATCAGAACAAAAAAATACTGCTATGAGAGTAATGCAGTCACCATTTATTTTGTTTTGTTTTTCTTTTTTCACTATCCCACTTAATAAAAAACCTGAATTTAATGTAAGAGATTTCATTTTTTATCTATTTTATTATCTCAGCTATTCCTCCAGCTAACAGTAAGTTCTGTTTTCGTTTTCTGTGTATTTGAACGTAATGTAATATGGGAAAACTAAAAAATACAGCTTATCAGATGGTTTCAATGTTTGGTGAAAGATAGGTATTTTAATACGAAGAGGAAATACTCAACATAAATATTATCCTAATCCACGGAAAACGTAATACAAGATAGAAAATATAGAAATAACTAATCAAATGTTCAAAAAGTTACGTTAAAATTACGTACTTTAATATGAAGAGGAAATATTCTACATAAATGTTATCCTACCTCACGCAGAACGTAATGCAGTATAGAAAAATTAAGAAATGTTCATAAAGCTACATGAACATTTGGCATTTTAATGCCAAGAGGAACTATTCTACACAAATGGTGTTAAGTATGGACAATACTGTGGTTAGTATTGTATCTAAGGACTGTACTGTAGTATCGTTGAAACTGTTACCATAAAGTAAGTATCCCATTTATTTTTAATGTTAATATTTCATGTAGCGGTTTGATTTAATCTTCAACGGATTCTAACATACTGTATTTCAGAAAACTGAAGAAATAAATATCTAATGTTACGTAGGCAAAAACAATATTAATAGTATCCAAAGAGTGTAGTTATGTGTAATGTAGTGCGATCTTTGGCGGGTATCTTTTGAAGTTAAGAAAGGAGTGTTTATTTAAGTCGGAGTGTTTTCAGTAACGCCTATCTGTTCAACAGATTATCATTTCTTTCTTCTTCCCCCGGTCACGTAGCGTAAATCGATCGACCGCAGATTTTAAATTAGATAATGAGATTTCCAACTGCGAAATCCCTTACCAAATCGGCTAGATAGTTTTGTGTGATACGGAGACAAAGGAAAAGAAAGAGATAAACCACAGAGTCTGGTGGCTGAGTGGTAAGATTCTGGCCTCACATTTGGGAGGACGAGTGTTCAAATCCCCGTTCGCCATCCGCCATCCACGTTTGGTTTTTCATTGTTTTTCCCAGTCACTGCAAGTGATAGCTGGGATGGTTCCTTCAAAGCGAATTGCCGATCTCCTTCCAGTTCCTTGCCCCAGTCCTTTTGCGCCTATAATGGCCACGGCGACGAAAAGGCGCAAAATCATTTTTGAAATATATTCTTCGTGTTTATAATACGATACGGAGTTACTGTGAAATATATAAAATTTCCCAACTTTCGCATGAGATGAATGTAGCTACAAGATTTCACTCAATATTTTACCATGATATAAAGTTGCAATATTTTTGGCATATTCACAGTAATATTCTTTACAAAGTTATGGATCGGTTAGTGGAAGTTTTGGTTGCATATGTAAAAAATTGTACCCTTGTATTTGATCAAAAAAACTTGTTGGAGAGATGAAAACATCAATAAATACGCAGTCAACGTAGTTGCTTTTTATCGTTTAACTCCTCTTTTTTTCCTTATGGCTTTACGGCTCGTCAACGTCTAGGACAACAGAGGCAGGAATGGACGGGGGGCAAGGAACGGAAAAGGATTTGGCCGTGGCCTTTTAGAGGAACCATCCCGGTATTCGCCTCTAGTGATTTCAGGAAACCGAGGAAAACTGAAATCTGGATGGTCGGATGGGATTCTAACCCATGACATTCCGAATTAGAGGATTTAACTTTTTGATCTTAACGTCAGAACAAAATGCTTTATCGGCACAGTTCAGGAATTTTTGTGAAAGGTTATCCCTAAATCACCAACGTTTTTGGTGCTACTACACAACATACAGGTTACTTACATTTGGTACGTAAAAAGAACAGTATACCGCATAAAGAACCAGTAACCATCATTAGTAATTTCACCGCACGTCTGTGCGTAATACATTCTGCCATTAATATTAATATTATAAAATGCAACACTTTGTCTCGTATCATTATGGAAAAATATCGGTTAATGCTTTACTATCTGCTTCAGAGCAGTGAAGACGTGGAACTCCACCGCAGGAAAGTAAATGAGTGAATAGTACATGTAGTTAGTTTAGTGGCATATACAAAATAGTAATGCTCACTTCCGGGAACAGTAAATCAGCACATGGTATTAAAAAGAACTTATCGGTAAATAATATTAATTCTTGCCATTGCTGTTCACCGAAGGGATAAAGAGTGGGAAGCACTAGTAAAACTGAAGTGAACATTAATCTCATATATGATGAACAGTTATAAAAAAAAGTCTGAGATTTACATTGGTTTTTAAGACGTTCTTAAAGGTACTATAGTTTCAATTTTTTTCGAAATTATTTCGTCATTTTAATTCAATAATTTATCTAAAATTCAAGTAGAATAATTTGGAATGGTCGGAGAAACCCGCGTTTCAACACCACATATTACTCCAGAATGTGCGCAGCTTCTTTCAATGCATTCTCCTCATTTAAACATCCTTATGCTTATCACTATGATTATGGCTGTTCAGAGCAGAAAGTTTTCAACGAAATTATTTTTACTCGTAGTATATGGGAAACAGTTAACTATCATAACACGTCCACCAGATGAAAATTACTGTGGAAGCTCTCGCCTCTCCACAGTATCTTACTATACTGGAGAAATTTTCCATTGCCTTCTCCATTATATGTGACTGTAGTACGTTCTGGGCGTGGTGCATGGTGACGAAGAAACATTATTTTCTAATGCGAATTGGGAAGAATTGCAAGTTTAATTTTTAAAGGAAGGATGGTAATTACTACCCAATCTCAAGGGTTTAACAATATCTTTGACTTTATGGAAAGCGTTTTAACACAGAGCCATACAATCGATTCCCAGCAAAGATTCGATCTTATGGAACGTCACTATGGTATGATGAACGTACGAGTGATTTCTTAAGCTGACCGTCGCAATATGTTGTTGACGTTATCTAAATATTTCGTCAGAAGCTTCATTTAGTTACGTAATGGAACCACTTCTGTTGTTCGTGTTTTATAAAGGATCTTGAGAACAATCTGAAATTTAGCGGATGATAGTCTTATAATCACCGAAGCCAAAATTTACGAAGATAATCAAAATCTACAACGGGAGCTGATGGTAATTAAAAGTGCTGTTGAAAAAACGAAGAAATTAAAACTGTAAGAAACGTATAATCAAATAAGGCCAGTTGCGTTTTAAATAAGCGTCTGAAATCCTCCAGTCAGTAAACACTCTGAAATTTTTACGGATAACTGTAATGTGTTTAGCGTAGAGCGAACACATGGCTAAAACATATTAAAGTCGGTATGATTAAAAATTAAATTTTTACTACACATTAACAGGTATATAAAACCTGACTGCGTGATTAAATAGTAAAAACTATGTACAGTACATGCTGGTAGGCTTTCATTCTATTGAGTTGCCTTCAGAAAAATGTTAAGAAAATTATACATAAATTTCTTTGCAGTCAACTGTCATTTGGTTTCTGTATTCTGTTTCTTTGGTTACTAATGCCAACGTATTGGACCGAGCCTTGTGTCTCCTTTAGGGAGAAATGATACGCAGTCTCTCCAAGAGACAGATCCAGGTACCTCTGAATATCATGTTTGCGCATACTCCGTGGGTAGAAGTCAGTATATTTGTTTTCCTAAAGTTTCTTGTCAGGTTGAATCAAAATGGGTTGTTGTGTTTATTCAGATATACACTTCGTTACCCATTCCCTGTTGTTTGCTGGGGATTTGGATTCGAGTTTGTAACCTGAACCGTCTGTGATGTGTTAAGGACTTAGGTAATCTTATATTCGCAGGGTAAAGCAGCTTTGTCTGCGGAGTTCTGGTCATCGATATGGCTTAGCATTGGTATCCATCAGTGGGTCGTTTTTACCAGCCTGTTTTCAATCATATCGCTGTGTTGACTCCAGTGTCAAATTTTACAACGCAGCTTTTGTTAAGTTACATTGATACGCAATATTCTGATACACTATAGACTTGTGCTAGTATGTAATATAGGACTTTGGCAATCCAATTGGTGCTACAGAGTTTAATATCGTTCTTTATGCTAATCTTTGCAATTGTATCAATGATGTTCTACTTGTACGTACATGAACTAACGAGCATTATAGTTAAATACATATTTAGGTCTCATTTTTTGAATAACAGAAATTCGGTCATAGATTGTTACAACTTACGATTGGTCAATTCGTTGTTGACGTGAAAATTGCTATGACGTCAGAAGGATTGGGTTAATATCGACTGTTATAATATTTGTCAGTAATCCATTTGATCATTCACTACTACCATAACAGCAACTGCCACGTTATCAGACCAAGCAAAATTTTTAGAATGTTTGCGTAAGAACTAAATAAGATTGGGGCAAGTCCTGATCCATCAGCTACACAGTTTTTAGGAATTATCCCCTTGACGTTTTTTCTCCATAATTACTTCTAAACATCTCTAGCACACTTTATACAGTACTTGTCAGCGAATTATTCAAAGCTTTATAGTGGTCAGTCTGCAAGTACTTAAAAATCAGACGTATTCTCTAAGCGGCGTATTAGGTTCCGTCTGCATAGGGCTTTACTTCTCGTTGATGTCGTTAGGGGTGGGAAAAGATTGAGAGCTAGGACCGAAAAGGAATTTCGCCATGGCAATTCTGAAGGAATCATCCCAGTTTTGTAGGGAAAACTTCTATAGTATATCTGTAGCTTTAATATGCCGTGTTGCGCGTATGATATTCATAGTTTTATGTTTTTACTTCTGTCGTTAGTTTCCAATTACTGCTAATTTTTTAAGTGAAAACTTGTATAGGTGCGTTACGCGATGTTTAGACGGGGGTAATTCTGTGAGTTGGTGACGTCACGTTAGTTACAGACATGCCACCTGTTGCACGCGTCACCAACATGCCAACTGTTATGCGTAAGCTACGCGCGTTGAACGCTTTTCGCAAAACCTTTATATAAACACACAGTTGTTATACGATTTTAATGGAACTTGCATACGTATACTTTAAAACAATATAAAAACACTGTTTACCTTTGACTTACAGAAACGTAAAAACCTCTCTCCTTCCCCCCCCCCCCCCTTACCTTAATTTCTTCACCCTTATCCATACAATCCCACAGTGTTCATCCGATTTGATAGTAGTTAGCACACTTATACTTCAATACATGGCCGTCAGGTAGCCCAGCGGTTGAGGCAATTACTTCCACAGTTCTTTCTACGGTCGCGGATTCAAATCCTGCAATGAGTAGGAATTTTTAGGAGTTGTATTTGATTATATGAGCTACGCCTGGAGGTTCCATGGTTCTGATTACACGTTAAACTGTAGGGCCCTGAAGAAAGGAATTGGACTTCCTGCCTCTGACACAATAGCTTAGTACACCTCCTTCGGGAAGATTTCTACGAACCGTAGGGTTGTGGACTATGTTATGTTTTTTAGTTTTTGAAGAGTGAAAACTTTTTAGGCGCGTTTTGCGATTTTTGAACGGGTAAAATCTTATGAGTTTGCATTACCGACATGGTAATGTTAAAAGTATACCTGTTGCGGTCTGGAGGCTAAGTGGTTAAGATGTCTGACTGGAGAAGAATGGTCCCCGGTTCAAATCTCTGTCTCGGCTGGGATTTTCGCAGACCATTAAACCCGACGCCAGAACGCTTCCGTGGTTCGTATGCCACATTAAATTAAACGTCCCCTGTACCTGATAGCACTACCAGGTTAGGTTAAGGCGTCTAAGACAGGGACGGAAAGCACAGCCAAGAGAAACCCTGTCACCAGGTCATTACGACACACGGAGTATATCTGTAGCTATAAGTATGACGTGTTGCGCGTATGATATTAATATTTTCAAGTTTTCATTTCTGTCGGCAGTCCCCAATGAGTGCCAATTGTTTTTTTTTTATTTTAAAATATTTTTTATTGCTTTAAACGCCTCGTCGATGTTGAGATTATTAGAGGTGGGAAAGGACTAGAGGCAAGCAACGGGAATCAATTCGGGCCATGGCCTTTTGAAGGAAGCGTTCTCGCATTCTCCTGGAGTGATTTATTTATTTATTTATTTTCCATATGCAACATAGCCCAGCACCTAGTATCTAATCTGGGCCCTTATTTCCACTCATTTACATTTACATATGTTAGTATCTTTATATATATATATAAAACATATTAACAAATAAACAATGAATGAAAGAAAATTTTGATTCAATTTCCAATAACTACTACATCTACTGTTATTAAACAGAATGGGTACCACACCACTACTAAATCTACTACTACTGTCCCTAATATTACTGCTAACATTACTACTGCTACTACTAAAACCATTACTAATACTACTAATTCTACTATTACCACCACCAATTGTCACAGCCGCACTTCGGTCCACTATTGTTCATTTTTCTTGGTGTTGTGTGCGCTCCAAAGGCAGAGTCCCCTGGAACCGGCAGCAAAGTCAGCCGCCCAGGCCATCAAGAGTTGACCTCCTGGAATACCAAGACGGCCCCAGTTGTCGCTCAGAAGACGGCCTCTCTGGAGCACACTGAAGTTCCTCCGACGATTGATGTTGCTCATTGTAGTGGGATATCTTCCGTCAATCCGGTGTAATTGGGTTCTCCTCTTCTGCTATCTGTGGCCTTTGATTTCGCTCGGCATTTTTCCTTTTATAAATTTCCCCTTCCAAAATTTTGAGGCTAGATCAGCTGCCTCGTCCAGCAAATGCCACAAACTTTCGTCGCGCAGAATGTCAAATATGCTCCTACCTTGCAGCCGAGCTTGTTGGTGTTCTCTCAAACTGGCTGTTATTTCACACTCCCATACCACGTGCTCCGGCGTACTCTCTTCACCACATTCGCACCTGTCCGAGTCCACAATATTTCGACTTCGGAGCCAGCTATTGTATGGCCCGTGACCTGTAATGTAGTGTACCAACCCGGGAGAGGGTTGAAGGTACTAATGTGCGTCTCCGATGTTACTTCGCTGCCTACAATTTCTGCTACCTTATCTTGTTTCCCTTTTCTGAGCCAGTATATGGCACCCCGTTTCCTTACTTCAAGGTCCAGTGGCCATACACCAATGGCAACGGTTAATGAATTTGTTGCCACGGTTCTGTACGCTCCTGTCAATCTTAAAAGTATTCCTCGTTGGACACGTCTGACTCGCTGTTTTAGTTTTACTTTTCTTAGATGCTTTGCCCACACACTTGCTGAGTAGCCCACTAAAGAGGATAAAATTGCGTCATGGTATAGTCTTATTGTTTGGACTGGAACAGTAAATTTTCGTTGGCCAATATTAATGATTTTATTCATGACCGCCACTGCTCTTGCTATTGTCATCTCTAAGTGGGATTCGAAGTTTAAACGTTCATCCAATTGAATGCCTAAGTACCTGCACACTGGGTTTCTACGAATTGATTTACCGTCGATTCTTATAGTTGGTTTTCGAGTCAGCTTGCCCTTGAGCAACATAAATGTTGTTTTATGTGGTGCTAAACTCAGTTTGACTTTACTGCACCATTGGCTAAGGCAGTTAAGTACTAGATTACTATTGTACTCAATTTCTGCTCTTGTTGCTCCTTCCACGAGTAGTAAAATGTCATCAGCAAAAGCTATTAGACCTAGAAGTTCAGGTATTCTTTGTAATAGTTCAATCACTGGTTCCATCCCTATATCCCAGAATATGGGACCGCAAACGGAACCTTGCGGGCATCCTTTAGTAAGTATCTTCGTGATGAACGAGTTCTGGCATCTCAAGGAAGCAGTTCTAAATCTGCAATAGTCCCTGAAGGTGTAAAATAATCTTCTTGGACAACCAATCTCCCTCAGCCGTTCAAACAGAGCGGGCCACCATAAATTGTCGAAGGCTCCCGAAATATCAATAAATAAGCCTACTACGTAGTTTTTTGTACTGCTACAAATTATTTCCATCGACCGATTTATGGCATCCTCTGTCGACTTCCCGGTTCTAAATCCATATTGACTAGGATTCATTCCCTGAACCTCCCGGTGGCTTTGTAATTTTTTGCATAGAATCTTCTCTTGAACTTTGCCAAGCACATTCAATAAACAAATCGGCCGGTATGATTTCGGTTGTAGAGGATCCTTGTCGTCTCCTTTCTTTAGAATTACCACCTCGCTTTTCTTCCATATTCCCGGAACTCTACCCTGATATAGACATTCGTTCAGGAGCCTGCATAGGACGGGGGTTAATTTTATGATTAACTCCTGCAGGACCTCGGCTGGAATTCCATCTGGACCGGGAGCCTTTCCTTTTTTCATTTTGTTTATCGCAGTTATTACTTCTTCGGGTGTAATATTATTTCCTTCCTCTGGAGTGATTTGGGGAAACCATGGGAATTACAGATCTGGATGCCCGGACGGGGATACGAATCGGCGTCCCTCCCGAACGCGAGACCAGAGCGTTACGGCTAACCCACCGTAGTCACTCGTTGTCTTAGAATGGTAATAATGAATCCTAAATGGGCTGGAATTAAGTTATAAATTCCATTATATGAGGTAAATGGCAGACTGCATTTCATAGAATTTTGAAAAATATCTTATTTGATACAAAGGAATCTCAGTATATATCTTGTGTGGTTTAATTTGATTTATTGTAGCAGTATATGGGACTCATGGAATGGTAAAAAATAGTGAGATTATACGCTTTGTGACTAGCTACACAATCATTTCTTTTCGCTGAATTACTCTGGGTAATTCTCAGGGTGCAATCTGCCATATGATACAATACACCTGAACATGTACTGCTTGAATGCATATAGATGACCGAGTGAAGTACACTGGGAAAAATAATTCGGATAGAGTGAAAGGCAACCATCTCTGGGGAGAAATGGGCAAGCTGGTAAATGCTGTCAGAAACTTCCAAGGAGCGGTTTAGGCAGGAAAGGACGGGGGAAAGGAACGGGAATGAATTCGGCAATAGCCTATTTGATGGGAAGCAACCAGGCATTCGCCTGTATTGATTTGGAGAAACCATGGAAAAACCCAAATCTGGATGCACGGACGGGGATTCAAACCAACGTCCTCCGGAATGACAAACAACGAACCAAGATTGTTGCTATCGACTGCCAAGTGTCGCAAATGTGGCTTCTGGTGTAAGCGAAACCGAAACTTTAAACTGATTTTTATTTTTTAAGTATTAATAATTAAAAGTTTGAATAATAGGTGGTAATTGTTCATAACATCATAGCAGCAGTTGAAGAATTATTGCACCATATTTCGTAATTTATACACTATTGTTTACGTAATTGCATCTCAAATGAGGAGCTATGTGATTACAATGACATTTGTTCCACAGATTTTTTTTTTTTTTTTTTTGCTGTCGTCAGTCTTTAGACTGGTTTGATGCAATCCTCCATCCCTCCTATCCTGTGCTAACCTCTTCATTTCTACATACCCCTTACAATCCACGTCCTCAATTAACTACTTCATATATTCTAATCTCTGTCTACCTCTACAGTTCTTACCTTCAACTGTTCCCTCCACTAACAAATTAACCAATCCAGCATGTCTCAAAATATGACCTACCAGCCATGTCTCTTCTTTCCTGTAAGCTTCTTTCCATAAACTTCTTTTCTCACCCATCATTTCCAAAACTCGTTCATTTCTTACTTTGTCTGTCCACTTAATTTTCAGCATTCTTCTGTAGCACCACATTTCAAATGCTTCAATTTTCTTCCTTTCCGGTATTCCTAAAGTACATGTTTCGCTACCAGTAAAGTGCTGTGCTCCACACATAGAGTTTTAAGAAGTTCTTTCTAATTTCTAGATCAATATTTGAAACTAAAAGGTTTCTCTTTTTCATGAAGGCTCTTTTTGCTAGTGCTATTCTGCTTTTAACATCATTCCTGCTTCGGCCATCGGTTGTAATTTTGCTTCCCAAGTAACAGAACTCACTCACTTCTCCTATTGCATCAGATCCTATTTTAATATTTAATCTGCTAGTATTGGTATCATTTCTGCTACATTTCATCACTTTTGTTTTACTTTGATTTATATTCAGTCCAAAGTCTTCCTTCAGTACTTTAGTTCATGCCATTCAATTACTTCTCAATATCCTCAGCCCTCTCTGCTAATAAGACAATGTCGTCAGCAAATCGTAGCATACTGATTTTTTCCTCCCTGATAACTTATGCCACATGGAAATTTTTCTTTGACTTTCTTCATTGCTTCTTCTACATACAAGTTGAATATTAACGGGGATAGACTACAACCTTGTCTCACACCCTTTTTTAACCTGATGCATGTCTCTCGTGATTCTCTACTTTTATTACTAGCCACTTGATTCTTATATAGTTTATAGAGTATTCTTCTATCTCGATACTTTAGACCTGACTTCTTTAAAATTTTGAACATCTTGTCCCACCTAACATTATCAAAAGCTTTTTCTAAATCAACAAATGCCATAAAAGTATCTTTGTTTTTCTTGATACGCCCTTCAAGTATTAATCTTAAAGACAGAATTGCTTCCCTTGTACCGCGATTTTTCCTAAACCCAAACTGATCTTCACCTACTATCTCTTCTACTACCCTTTCCATCCTTCTGTATATTATTCTGGTCAGTAATTTTGAAGCATGTGATGTTAGACTAATGGTGCGATAATTCTCACATTTGTCGGCTTGTGCTTTCTTTGGAAGTGTGAAGATGATATTTTTATTAAAATCAGTTAGGAATTTCTCCTGTTTCATAACTTTTTGATATCAGGCTTGAATAATCTTTCGATTCCTTCCTCTCCTAGAGATTTAAGAAGATCTGAAGGGATCTCATCAATTCCAACTGCCTTATTTGCTTTCAAGTCATTCAGAGCTTTATTAAATTCCGTCCTCAAAACAGGATCTCCTAAGTCATCAATGTCGACTATCGCCTTCCATTTCCAATACACTATTGTTCAAGTCGTCCCATACACTACAGTTTCTCAATGTAGTCCTTCCATCGGTTAGCTCTATCTTCTGAGCTTAAAGAGGTTTCCATCAGCAGCTTTTAATGTTCATACCTCTTTTCTTCATTTCTCCAAAATTCTGTTTGATCTTTCTATATGCAACATCTACTTTTCCTACGACCATTTCCTTTTCTACTTCTTCACACTTTGTCTTGTAGCCATTTTTCTTTTGCTATTTTGCATTTCCTATTTATTTGATTTCTAAAGTTGCCTGTACTGCTCTCTTCCTGCTTCATCCTGAGCATTTTTGTACCTTTCCTCTGATCCAAAATTTCTTCTGTGATCCAAGATTTTCGGACAGCTTGTTCCATAAAGCCTAACGTTTCTTTACCAGCTTTCATTATTTGGTCTTTAATGCATTCCATTCGTCCTCGGTTGAACTCCTTTCAGAGATACTTCTTAGACCCAAGTCTACTATTAATGCCAATTTTTCTCTAGTGCTAGATTGTTTCAGTTTATTCACTTCCGGTCTGTTCTGCTTATACTGCTTCCTTATTCACTTAAATTTCAGCCTGCACTCCATTATTATCAAATTATGGTCAGAGTCTATGTCTGCTCCTGGGTACGCTTTACAATCTAGAACTTGATTCCTGAATCTCTGTTTGACCATGATATAATCTAGCTGATATCTGCCTGTATCCCCAGGACGTTTCCACGTGTAAATTCTTCTTGCATGGTTCTTAAACAGTGTGTTTGCCACTACTAGCTTATATCTTTCACAAAATTCTAGCAACCTGCTTCCTCGTTCATTTCATTCTCCTAGACCAAAACTTCCTACAGTATTCCCATCTTTTCCTTCTCCCACTATTGCATTCCAATCACCCATGATTATTAGATTTTCCTCCCCCTTCACATATTGAATTAATTCTTCAATTTCAGCGTATATTTTTTCTATTTCTTCGTCATCTTCCTGTGACTGTTGGCATATACACTTGTACTAATATGGTTGGGACGGGCTTAGTTTCTAACTGCATCAAAATAATCCTGTCACTAAACTGTTCATAATTACTCACCCGTTTTCCTACTTTCTTGTTCATTACGAATCATACACCAGTGACTCCATTAACAGCTTCTGTGCTAATTGTCCTGTGTTTCCCAGACCAGAAATCCTGTGCGTCCTTCCATTTAATCTCACTATTCCCAACAACATCTAACTTAAGTTGTTCCATCTCCCTTTTTAAGTTTTCTAACCTACCTGCTCTATTCAGACTTCTAACATTTCACGCTCCGACTCGTAGAATGTTTCTATCCATTCTGATGACTCCTCCCTGAGCAGTCCCCACCCGGAGATCCGATTGGGGGACTATTTTATCTCCGGAATATTTTACCCAGGAAGAAGCCATCATGATACATGTAATTTGAGAGGATTACATGTCCTCGGGATACCCTTTGGGTCTTTAATGCAGTGGTTTCCCGTTGCTTTCTGCATCCCCATGCCGTTGATCATTTTTGATTCATCCGCCTGTAGGGGCCGTTTCCAACCCCAAGGGCAGGAGGGTGCCCCGAACCACTCCCCACTCCTCCGCCCTCCTTTCGGAGGCCGTTGGCAAGCAGTGGGTGACTCCTTATACTGGAAATCTTTCGGTCGCCAGGGCCTCGTCCGTGAAAACAGGGTGCACCTCGAGAAGGAGAGATTGACATTTGATTGGAAAAGGTTATTATAGCCTCTCCCAAACCCTTACACCATATTTCATAATTTATACACTATTGTTTACGTAAATTGCATCTCAAAGGAGGAGCTTGTGATTACAATGACATTTGTTCCATAGATTAGCTACATGAAAATACACAAAATACACAAATGCTTATAATTTCAGAACTGCACATACACTTTTACAGTCGGATTTCAGAGCCTCCGTACATCGTGTCATGGAATCAAAGAAAGGTTGGATGTACTGGTCCGGAACACATTTCTACGCGATTTGTGGGCGCTTCCACAAAGCACGGACAGTGGTTGCAAGTTACTAACGTACGTGGCCATCAGTGTAGAACAAGTCGATGCGGGACTCGTTCTAAAACACTACATGTTGGCACTCAATTCGCTAGTGGTGGTTTCACGTGCCCATTGCAGCCGCAGGTGTTGGTGGCTTCTGTCCAATGGAAGCTGACTAAATGGCATGCGTGCCTCCAGTCCAGCCAGCAGCAAACACGCATTGCAGTGATTCAACGCCAAGCCGACGCTGTGGACGAAGCTGTTCTGTCGGTTACGGCCGTGTGTATAAGATGGCGGGCATCCCGCATTGTGGTCACATTGTGTGTACAATCCTCATCTGTTCACTGTTCCACACACGCATCAATGTCGTAACAGCGTTCCCTGGACGAGCCACAATGTCACGGTTGCGACAAACCCGTTTCCCCGGAGACTAATCATTCCGCTACGTGCCAACTCAGTCACTTGCTTATATTGCACCCTTTGACATCGACGGAGCATACCGGCACTTGGTTCTAGTTTGATGGCTCTGCACAGATTGAGCGTGGTGTAAGATAACACTGACCTGTCCCGGTACACAAAAGACGACGCTGCTGGCACTTCGTGCACGCCATCTCTCTGCGATTTTAACAACTTATTATGATTCCACTGTTCTACACATCGTCTGATTTTGGAGTAATCCAGTACATTTCTGCAACTTTCAGGAACAGCAGTGTGAGATCCTATGTTGAAAATTTTGGTCTTCAGGAAATGTTTTTGTAGAAATGAAAATTAAAGGTTCTTTAAAGACTCTTCAAAACAATCTATTAGAAACTGCACATGATAAATGATTAAAAATGTAAAGGTGTAGATTCTATAACACAATGCTAATATCAGTTAAAACATATGATTTATTGATTTATGACACGCCTGTAGGTAGAGGCTTGATATAGACGTTGGTTTAAGTTGTTTTTCATACTGCTCTATCTGTTCTCAAAACTTTGAAACTGTTCAAAACTGCAACAATCATTTTCAGTTCCTGATCTAGTCTCTCAATCCATGTAGTTGACGAGATTTGGAGAACGAAGCAAAATAAAAGAAACATGTCAGTAATATTAACAAAATCTTTTATTACAATGAAGTTCAATGGGAAGTGTGAGAAATCTTGTAACTCTATTATAGACGAAAGATGAGGTTCTAGAAAACCCGTTTTTAATTTCAAGTGAACATAAGTTAGATGTATGATGTGAGTAAATAATTCGGTGTATAGTTTGAAGAGTCCAGGCTTTTATACCGTTGTTGTGTATTATTATTGTACCCTATTGTGCAATTTGTATCGCAGCGCGAACGTTGGCACCATTTATGTGTTGTTCCCACTCTATGCTTAGTTAATTAATTGCTGCACTTGTGAAGGTTGATCATTGCGTGATCTGCATCAATCTAATATTCCTAAATTAAAGTCGGGCGCCGTGGAAACACTTCTAAAGATTGAATCAAATCTCCCTTATCAATACATTTATGACTCCGGTTCAATGCTATAAGTTATTCACATATAAATGCATGATGGAAAGGGAGATCATAAATCAAATACCGAGCGTGGTGGGTGAACGGTTAACGTTCTGGCCTCGCATTCGGGAAGACGCGGGTTCAAATCCCCGTCCGGTCATCCACATTTGGGTTTTTCATGGTTTCCCCAAATCACTCCAGACGAATGCCGGGATGCTTCCTTCAAAAAGGCCATGGCTGAATTCCATAACATTCCTTGTACTCAGTCCCATCCCGCCTCTAATGACCTTAGCCGTCGACGAGGCGTAAAGCAATAAGTAAAAAAAAAAATAATTAAATAGCGCAATTGAAGTTATAGTAGTTTTCAAGGCATTTATTAACGTTTCATCAATGGAAATCATGCAATTTATTTAATACTATAAACATAAACAAGAAACATCTGTTCAGTGAAAAACAATGGACACAAGACATTTAACAGATCATTCACAACATTTAGCTTATGCTAATTTATTATAATTACTGACCGCATGAAAAACTTTTCTACGTGATGTGAATCACAGGACCGGTACAGTTATATGTTCACGTAGTGTAATTAACAGTAATCATTACTGAATTTGCGATGGGGGAAGTGCGTCAACTTTGCCACATCGATGCTATTGTTATCTTCCGTGCGATGAACAATCAATAGCATTCACTTGCAGTAACCGTTACCGAATTGTAAACCAAGTTTCCTTCAAGTTTGGCGTAATAATGGTGGTTGGAAATTATTTCGCGCATGTATGCGAGACCAAAACCACACAGAATTTCCAACACACAAGCTCGGATAACCATCCGACGTCGAAAAAAATTAAAACTTTTATGACACCTCTCACAGTCGAGACTGTACGAAGCGCTTGCACAGCGCATAAATCAGAGCGTAGTCACACACGTGACTAGACACTGAATCTTGTAACTTCCGTGACTGTGCACAGAAGTGGATGTGACTTCCACATACAGGAATCAGAAGTCACCTCCGTGACACTCGAGACCTCGGTGCGTTGCTCTCCCACGTAGCTTTTTCTGTCTGACCACACCCAGCCAGCAGAAACCTGGACCCCCCGCAGTTCGTTCACGACATTATAATCTACAAAAATTAGTTTATAACAACAAAATCGCTGTCTTCTGATTCGCTGTCACAGTTACACACGTCCAAAATCATGTTTTCATTCACAGGCACACATTCACGCGATCTGGCTTCCTGATACGTCGTCAGCTCCGGACACCATTGCGCGTCCGTTTCGATTTTACAAAAATATGATGAAATCCCAAGTGTCTTAACTCGGCGGATACCACCGTTTGTCTTCTGTCATTCCCTGCGAAAGTGCGATCGGCTGCCCTCATATAAAAAAATCCGGAGTATCCTCAGTGACCCAGGCTCGTTTCATCTCGCCGAACTGACTATGAAACACGGCAAGGACTGGACGCAGAGAGTCTCATTCCCAAGTGTCCTTGCAGGGGAATTCCACGAGGATGAATATCTAGATAACCTACACCACACCCTCTTGGCAACGACCGCATCTGCATCGTCCACCAAAGTGATCTCTGAGGAAGAAGACGAGACAACACGCAGTAAAGCGGCGTCGCCAAGCATATCCGAATAGAAGACCACTCTACCCAACGCCAACCAAGCTTGGTCAATGGCTCCAAGATACCAGAAAACGGGGCGCCTTGTATATTAGGCTAGAGGATATGGTGAGGTCCATAGGAGTGCTTCAGGACGGATGCATCCTTTATCAAGAGAAGCAACTCGACACACTACACCCCCAAACCGATCAGGAAATCTCGCCATCGACAACAATAAGGATAAACGGGACGCCCGCACAACAAAAGAATTAAAGAAAAAAAAAAACTATCAACAGAAGAAAGAAAAATGCAGACTTACATCACTGCTACAGATGCCAGAAACTCTGCCACAATGCCAGGGTGTGCCGTTCCACCGAAAGTTGTGTGCTCTGTGGTGAACAGCACAACGTCAAAGACTGCAAATGGCCTAGGGAAGAAACGCCAACTTGCACAATTTGCAAAGGTTCGGGTGGAGTTTGTCTGGTTAAACGAAATCTTCAAAAATTGTCTGCCAAGAGATGGTTCCAAATCAATACCAGGACCGACGAGAATGCAAATCTAAGAGGAATCACCGAGATCCACGCAAGGAGCAGCAGAGTTCGGACCACCAAAGCAGATCTCTGCACCAACCACAAAACGCTGGACCGAGAAAGGCGACTAATCACCGTTCGCAAGAAGGCGGAGGAGAGCTCACCAAAATGATAATCGCGACCGACCACAAGAAGACCGGAGAAGATGCTCAACAGACGAACGTCGCCACCAACGCCGATGCCAGGCCATAGAAGGCAGAAGAGAAGAGCAACTCACCACGTTCCTACCAGATGGTCGTATCACTAATCGCAATCCACGAAAGCCACTAAACTCGAGAGGTATTAGTTACGGAAAAAGCACGTTTAACGTCCACAGTCCCATCTCCCACTCCCCCTCAAAGAATAATTTACAATATAATTGGTGTAAACAAAATGATACAAATAAAGAGAACAAGAAACAAAAATAGCTATATAACACACGCTGGCTTAAAAGAACTTCAGCGGGGGGAACCAAACATTATAAAAAAAAATCCTCCTATAAATACCTCCGTCACCCAAACATGTCCCATTGTGGCACCACTCGCCTCACCACCCCCGCTGTAATAGCGGGTAATCCGGAAGGACCAAATTCCGCGGTGGGGGCGTAGTGGTCAGATAGTTCTGGTGAGGTTGGTGAGAGGTGTGATGAGCTCTGCTCTGGTTCCCCCGATGACCCATCTTCTGCCAGATAACGGCGACCAATAGAACCACTTGCCCCTCTGTGTCCTTTCGGGAAGATCATCCGGGTGGTCCACAACCTTGCATACTCGGATTCCGCAACATACAAGGAAATATTACTTGTTGTTACTTTCCTTATTCCTTCTTAATAACTGTTAAAATATTAAACAATACAGATAGGCCGTTTTACCGTGACTGATTAGTTTTAATAACTAAACTGGCAGCAGGGGCCAACTCTCTTTGTTCAGCAGTTAATGTTGGAGTCCGGTATTCAGGAAGACGCAATTTAGATCTCTGGTCCAGTAATCTTGATTTTGGTTTTCCATGATGTGAGGAGTTTGTTCAATGTTACTTTTTTTCCACCTTGCTGTTCTGCATGTTGTGGGCCAAATAAAATCAGCAATTCGGCTGCGAACGATTGCAGAGCATTAACTTCCATATTTTCCTGTGATAGTACCCGCTGAATGCTGATTTTTAGGATTTTTTACTTCTGGTAATTTCCACTGGCAACCCTTCGTTTCCAGTTGACAACACATTTATTCACCACGAATATAAACTGTTAAAAATCTTTCAGTATGTGACACTGCCTGTCTCGACCACACCAGGCGTTCTGACAACTCTTAAGTGAGAAATCTCTCCCCCTTTCTAGTGGTTTTCTTGAACCGCAGCTGTTCACATCCATCTTACGATTTCCTGTGGCCTGCCCAGAAAGTTGAGTGGCTCTAACGCAGACAATGATTATACATACATTAACTAACCACAATACCTCTAATATAAAAATACATATAACTTTGTAAAGATTTATAAACTCGATATATATAAATACGAGTATATATAGCTATAGATAACTATGAACATTTATGTGGCGGCAATGCTGTATAAAAACTTCTAGGGGTTTCAAGCTGCGTCAAAATTGAATCGTCTGGCGACGTTTCGGAAGCTTGCACCGCTTCCATTGTCAAGCCCCGCTTAACGTCACGTACCGTAACAGGAAGGCCAGCGAACTCAGTAATCTGTCCTTCTTGCGGCGCAGATTCCCTATATGTCCAACGCTGCGCGACGTATCCTCCCAGTAGAGTTACGTTAGATAACTATGTACACTTTCGCCAAGACCGAGTTCCTTCCAGTTTCTTCCCCAAATACTTGTACTCTCACGATTCTAATCTTCTCGGCTTAAAAGAAAATTAAAAACAAGGGTAAAAGTCAAACTAACATGATGCCATGTTCGTTGCGTTGGCTAAGTTGGATAAGACTGGCAATATCTTATTGTTTCCTGTATCCATACCCGCACCTTACTGGCCTAGGGTCAACGACTGGAGGCATCCGGAGATAGGTTGATACGCAATGCCAACAATTCATGGAAGACTATTCACTCACACATCATCCTGTATGTGGTGAATTCAATTGACAATACGATGTTCTCACGTTTGGGAAGGAGTAGCTATATAGTAAGTCTGTAACATTCTTTTCCAATACTTGCCGAACTCTAATTAAAACAAGTACTTTATTAATTTAGTTTGGTTGCTGGGGCTTATAACACATCCCAGTTTTATTGCCCGGGATTTTAAAGTTGATTAAAAATGTGTTCATACTTTGGACAAATTAAACTTAACTTCAGTATGACTGTAATGGTTGATTTCCGGACAGTTTTCGGATTTTTACTGTCTTGGAAGTTCTTGTCAATCCTAGAGAGACCACCTTTACTTTTTAAAACAACTGCGTATTAAAACTAAGTGCCCACAACCTCTGTCAAATCAACAACAATCTATACGAGTGTATAATAGTTTTTTTCCAAGAAGCATGCATTTTTTTGGCTGACTTACTATTCACATTCTAAAGAAAAATTTCAATTCTTAGACATAATGTCAGCTATTATTAATTTTGTAGACTCTCAAATACAACTAATCGTAAATGTACTACAGGAGGGACAATACGCTTAAGGTTGAGTCCAGACTACAACCTGCTAGCCTACAGGAAGCTGATGCTAAGAGGAGGGTATGTTCTGTTCCGGAATTGCCTGTGTGCTCTCAAATATTTGGCTAGCAGCTATTTACAACGAACATTCAAGTTATCTAGCCGATAATATCCTGTGGCGTGCTTATTGTTTCATTTGGAAACGTACCCTTAATCTTTATATAAACCAGAAATTCGTCTGGTCAACGCATTGAACAATATACTACGAAGATTTTTCGATTGTGTTCCATATGTTTTTTAGTATTGACGGAATTAGTGCAGATTTTTTTATTTCAGAGATTCAAGCTTTGTGACGCAAATCTGTCTTCACTGCTCTGTTCGTACTACCTAACGCAGTTACGTCAGCAGCTTCGAATTATTAAAGCAAGTTGATATTTGGTATTGGATAATACATAATCGGTAACAACGAGTAACTTTTGTGACTGACGGTATCTGTATGAGCTGAAAATTAACGACCGAAACCAGTACACTATAACACTATCACACAAGGCTCAGCGATCACAGAGGTTGTTGGGGTTGTGGAACAGTGCCCTTACAAATGTTGAAACTATACATGTTTGGCCACTTCATTTTTGTTCTACAGTAAAGTCTAGTATCTTATTTAAAATGTTCGTGTGCGAGAGACAGTGAAACACTATAAACTCTTGTACATTGTTTCACTCGAGACAGCTACCACAGGTTCCCTCTGCTAGAAGAATAGGATTTCTTGTGGATATTGGTTCCGAGACACCTGAGACCTGTGCCTCGACGACGAACTTTTTTCCTTCAGATTTCCCACCTCTAATGGTGTTGCTATCGGTCAGCCAAACGTGTAAATTGTGATCTGAGTGGTAAGTGTATTTTTTTTTCTTATGGCTTTAGGTTTCGTCGATATCGAGCTCATGCCATTGTCTTTTGGAGAAACCATCCCGCCATTCCGTGATTTCAGGAAACCAAGAAAAACCGTAATCTGGATTATCGAACTGGGATTCGAACCCGAGTCTGCTCACTCGGCACGCTCGGTTTCGCCTAGGTGATTGCGGGAAGCCAGTCAAGACGTTCGGCATGCGGCATATGAAACTATGCCTATTGTACAGTACCTCTCCGATGCAGTACGGTGACTTTTTAACTTGCGCAGCGGCGTTGACGAGAGCACAGGATTAGAAAGCTAGTCGGTCCTGGTTTTGAGATCATTCTGAAACATTTGGACGGATTCTGTATTTATATATGTGAGTCGTTCATCGATTGCAGGCCAGAGAGAGCCAGAGACGGGTAGCTAAGTAGTTGAGACGGTCACGAGTCACGGAGTAGTGAATCAGCAACGAGAGAGGCAACAGGTGGTTGCAGAGGCAGTGCATATGTAGTTGTAAGGCAGTCCACTGACTATTGAGAGTTGGATTGGTCAGTGCTTCTCTTCTTGACGAACAATGAAGAGATCGGTGATACAGCTTGCCGAAAACTAGCAATAAAAATACACTTACGGGCCAAAAAATCATGATTACTGTCTACCCCAAAACTGAATGCATTTAGGGGTACGTCATGCGGTAATAAAAGCATATAAGCGCAGGAGAGATGCATGGGGAGTAATTCTAACGACGATGCAAGTGGCAAATGGGAAAATCCACTGGCGTAAGTGACTTTGACAAAGGCCAGATTGTTACGGCCCAGGTTGGTCGGTTGTTTGCTTGCGACTGCAGCTACCGTCTATGGAAAGTGGTTGAAGGCCGGCGAAATCACGTATAGGTGACAAGCTCGTGAACGTCCACGCCACATCACAGAACGTGGAGGTCGGAGGCTTGCCCGCTCTGTAAAACAGGACAGGGTGCGATATGCAGCAGATCTGACGGCAGAGTACATTACTGTTGCAGATTGAACATGGGGCACTGCGGCAGGCGGCCCCTACGTGTTCCATAGTGACCCAGCGACATTGTTATGGTGCTACAGTAGTTTGAGGAACATGATGGTAAACTGACGCTGATGTCTTGACAAACAAATTCGCCTGATCTCAACCCGATAGAACACAGCTTGGACGCTATCGGTAGTGTCTGACCGAAGGTCATTTACTGGCCGAAGCCGAATGTTCGGCTTTTAGGATAACCTTCGGCTACGGCCGAAGGTTCAAAAATAATTACATATCTTAGCATACTGACACGAGGTATATATGACATGCAAAACCTGAACAGTTATTTTGATTTATATGTAGTATTGTTGATATAAATTGCACTTTTAACAATAATTATAAACACAGTTTTTAATATTTATTTATTAGAATAAAATAAAACAGTGAAATAGTACCAAACCAGGTTTTCAGCAACGGAATTTGGCAAAATTAAATACAGTTACTTTTATTTTGCAATAATATTTAATTTAAAATTTAACAGTAACAGCCCGAATCAAATTATAATAATTTGTCTCGTGGATTAAATTAATAATTAATTATTTGGAGTTTTAGCATTGGTAAATCAAATACAAGTTAGCTTAAACATAGTAATACTGTCGTTTTTTTAACAACAACAAAAACATGTTTTCAACCTTCTTATCTAACATAAATTATTCTAGATTTCGAAATACGATATTCCTACTGTCTAAGTTAGTATCACATATTAAATTTTCAGATAAACCGAATCAATAAAAATATTTTTAAGTTAGTTTCACGTATACAGATTAATTAAAAATGTACTAAATATAATCAAAACAAAAAGTAGATAGGCACTAATAAAATAAGATTTAATAATCAAAGCGAAACAGCATGATTTAATAAGCTAAAGCTAATAGTTTTTCAACATTTTAGCAGCTTAAATCAGCTCTTCTGTCGTCATAGATTTTACCGGCA
>CM061921.1:267583351-267608351 GCA_031002005.1 Vandiemenella viatica
GGATTGTACGTTCTTAGTTCCTCCATCACTATATACACAACACACTAAATGTAACAATAATCATCACAGTCACAACAAGGAGAAAAAGAACTGGCTGTCCTAACTCTTTATTCAGGCACAAGATGACGTCTTTGAGAGTGTCTAGCTGCCCGAATCCATTGATTAAGTTGATTTCATAATATCCAAATTTCATAATAGCCAATTTATTCACGTTTGAGACATAACACCTGAAAAAATTTCTTTTAATAAATTATTCTGAATGAATTTTACATAATTTTGATAATTAATTTAACTTATATGCAATGGAGCATATTCTCCGGTGGTACTTTCATTACACTCCTACTTTCCCAGTTCTTAAATTATTCTTTAATCTTAACTTCCTTCTATACAATTTTGCTACCTACCTACTTTTTTCCTTTACGAATTATAATTTTAAACTCATTCAGTGTGTATTGGAAAATTTCTCAGCTTTCCCTTGGAAATTAATTGCAGTCCCATAACTACAAAAGAAAATTTTCGCACTCCTTTACTCTTGAAATCAAGTGGTCAGCTTGTGGTTATGGGCGTCTTTTCCATTACGCGTACTATTTCTAATTCCCTTAGCAATATACATCCAAGAATCCTTTCACTTTCCCAGCACTCTCTTCACCCACCTCATATCTTCCAGTGAGTCCCAATTCAGCTCCTTTAATCATTTCAGTTATTGATAGTGTTCTGTGATAATTTCCACCAACAAATCTAGCTGCCCTCTTTGCACCTTCTCCATAATAATATCTTCAGTTACTAAATGGAGTGGATCAAACGTTTATAAATGAAAATATCTGATTGAGGCAGATACCTAAGAAAGTGTATTCCGCAACTCAGTTTCTGCAATGGAAATTTCACTGAAATCAACAGCCACCGACGAAGGAAGGCAACAGACTTCATAGTGTTACCACTGAACTAAGAAAACTGTTTTTGGTACGCTTAACATACTTTCTCTATACTTAAAAAGAGCTTTACTGGTTGAAGTATATTCGTTTGGAAATACACGAAGCAATACCATACAATAAGACGCTATGTGTAATAAACAGGATGATTTACATTTGAGAGCTTCTCCTCATCGTCGTACAGGATCTCGATTCCTTCCTGTAATGAGGAAAGCTTAACACGTAAGATTAGCTACTTTACGGAAAGAAAACGAAAACGTTTTAATGAATTAAGAAACCCCTAGCAGTATTGCTTACTTGGGAATAAGATATTGCTTTCCCTTTACCAAGATTTATAATTGCGTTGTGTACATTTTTATTTAAAAAACTGAAATCTGTTGTGTGCGGAGCGAGCTGGAAGTGTGTGTCTGGTTCCCATGTCGGCCGTCGGCAGCATTCCAGTGCCTTTACAGAGGTCAATTGGTCGCTCAATGGAAGTCAAGTCCGGCAGATTTAAGACCTATTTACAGAGAGTGCAGATCCACACACCACTACCCATTTTTGAAACAATGTCCTTCAGAAATTATAGTTTTGTTAAACTGTAAGAAACCTTAAGGCAATTAGAAACAGTAAACGGAAGAAAGTTTGAATTAACATAGAAGAATTGTGGTCGATATTACTCACACTTTTGACTAAGCAAAATAATATTCAGCAGTGAACCCGCCAGTGTGGCTGCGTGACACACACTGGATCCGGGAGATACAACGGGACCAGGTTCGAGTCCCGGATCCCGCGTACCATCCATCTTGAAAGCGGTTTTCCTCAATCATCAAGGCGAGTATTGTAACGGTCCATAATCTCTGTACCATAAACTACACATTTCACAAACAAAAATACACTTGTACGATCGAAGTTGTTCACGGTGTTATATTTAAATACACTCTTCTCGGGCTTCCTGGCGCAGAAAGATGTCACACTTGTGGGACGTTTAGAAGGCGTCTATCTCAGCCCTCATTTTCAGCCAAATGTCAATAATTAACTGTTTGTATACACGCTGCCGCGGGAAAGGTTGAAAACAAAAACCAACAAATGGCGATGACGTCATCCGCTCTTCTGCTAAAATTTTAGTATTTTTAAAATGATGAATACCATTTTAGCCCGGGTCAAAGATTTTTGGACCAGCGGTATTACAGAAGCTGTAGAAATCCAACTGATTCATTACATAACAGGGACACTAGATATCAAATCAGTGAGGCCTGGAACCTAGTAATTAACTGAAACAGTTTCGACTCGGTAACGAGCAGAAGAGTGGATGACGTTATCGTGCTATGTTGGCTTTTGTCTTCCACCGTTTCCGCGGCAGCGTGTAAACAAACAGTTAAACTTTGATATTTGGTTCAAAATGAGGGCTGAGATAGACGCCTTCGAAACGTCCCACAAGTGTGACGTTTTTACGCGGGTGGATGCCCGAGAATTTATTTAAAATTACACTTATCATACAGAACGCAAGTTAGATAAATCGCAGACAGATGGAAACACTTAAGGTCCTTCCATCGCTCCAGGAACTGAAAACCCGTGGATCTACCTACCCAGTGGAAACATTGGATAAATTCTCAATTACAAGCCGTGATTAGAATCAAGGCTTTTCGTGAATTGATAGCATCCATTTGCAAATAATAATAATATTCAGTAACGGTCTGGGGTGTGGGCAAGAATTGAAATTGATTATCAACACAATTGAGACCAGTGGGTGAGCATTCGGGAGGACGCAGGTTCAAATCCTCGTGCGACTAACTTGGTTTCACTCGCGGCGAATGCAGTGATGGTCCTTCAAAACGCCGTCACTGAATTGCTTGTCCCCTAACCTCTCTCACCACGTCGTCGACGAGATATAAGCTCCTAACAAAAATAACAGCACAATAAAACAACTACTTTTATACTTTAATGAAGAAATAAATTCCTTGTTATTGCTGGCTTTAATTATTATAGTTAGTTACTGGATAGCGAATGAATTTATAAAAGGGCAATTGGAAACAGACCAAAGAGCTACGGTATGGTCAAAATTTGGTTTTACTGAAACATGCGTGAGTGAAGGGGTGGGGGGGTGGGTGGGGGTGGGGGGGTTGAGGTCTGAAATTGAATCAAATGTTAAGAGATATACCGGAGAAAACAACCACCTTGAATTTGCAGTGTGGAATATAGCTCGGGATAATGATAAGTGTTTGACTAAATAAGGTTGGAGTGGAGTCCAAGTGTAACCAGATCGATGGGAGAAGAGGTTCGTTGGAGTTAGTTGCAGAGAATTTCTCAAAATTGTTAAGTTCTATCTGGATTCATAACTTGAATAAACCACATAATTACATGATGATGAAGATGGAGGTCGTGATCTAATCTGCAACCATTCAAGATTATTATATTAATTCACGCAACAGAAAATCTAATTCGAGTTAGGTCAACCATATGAACATAAAAAATTGACCTGTTGAAAACTTATCTAATATCCATATACAAGATGCAATATTATTACAAGCCATTTTTCTGTAGTTACCTACGTAAACTGAATTGTTACTAAATAAATGATGCCGAAGTAACTGTTCCTTAGTTATTTAGTGTCTTACGCGGTTCGTCTCTCGTCGAAGGATTATCAGTGACGAATCTATTAGTGCTGTAGTGTTTTTTAATAACAATTCTGAAAATGGCCTGTAACTAGACTGTAATGATTCAGCCCTCTCAGACATTTCCTGCGGTCCTCTTCAGCATTACGGACTGGTTGTGGACGATAACTCACAGAGGGACGAAATGCACACGACATTAAATTACCCAAACATTAGCTTCACCGTTTTATATATACAATCATGCAAAGTATCGATGCTAATATCCCGAAGCGGACAGGAAGGAAAAAAAAATACTCCTGCACATTCCAGAAAGAAAGGAGACAAAACGGTCTAAGAACACGACTGAAAAGTGCGATTTTCGCTGCAATTCGCTTTCTAATTGCGTCACAGAAAAACTTTAAAACAATGTTTTCTTTTTTTTTCTTGTGGCTTTTCGCCACGTCAACATCCAGGTCGTTACATCCTGGGAAGGACTTGGGGCAAGGAACTTAAAGGAATTCGGCCATGGACTTTTGAAGAAACCATCTCCGCATTCGAACCTATGTCCTCCCAAAAGGGAGGCCAGATAGTTACCACTGACTGACCAAGCTCGGTGTAAGTCAATTGACTTGTGACACAAAGAGTACGTCAGCGCTAATATAAGACAGTTGTAAGATTAACGGAAGCCGTGATAAGGTTAATGTTCTCAACACAGAATTTAGTTCACTATAAAGAAGACACATAAATTGTACTCACTTATCCACTCAATGTGTAGGCTTAGAAGAACTCGATACATATAGACCCTGTAGGAATTATAAAACAGCAGGAGCTTCTGAAGTGGGTTACGATAGTTTTTATATGGCTTTACGCCACGTCGACGTCGAGGTCATTAGAGACTGGAAAGGACTGGGGAATAAGGAACGGGATGGAATTCGGCCAGTCTCTTTTAGAAGGAAGGATCCATGCATTCGCCTTCAGTGATTTGGGGAAACCATGGAAAACCAAAATTTGGATGGCTGGACGGGGATTCAAACCCGTGTCCTCCTGAATGCCAGACCAGAGCGTTACCACTCACCTACCACGCTCGGTTCCACGATGGTGTTCAGTAAGTTGATCCTGAGAGTATGAAGCTGAAATCGAATCATCCACGAGTGGTATAAACTGCAAATAGTTAGAAGAAGAAAAAGTGCTGTCCAACTGGATAATCACGCAAATAACTCCAATTTTCAAGAAACTATCGACTGACAGATCAAACATCTATGTGCAGAAGAGCTCTGAAACATGTTATACTCGTATGCTTGAAATAATGAAATTCTTAAACGAAAGAAATTAATTGTTTCAAACTAATAACTATTATGGAAGAATCGATCGTGTGAATCACTTATTCCCTTATTTTTATACATGATGGAAGTTATTGGTTCGGGATTGCAAGCAGATGTATTTTTTGTATTTCTAGAAAGCTTTCGGCACTGTACCACAGAAGCGCCTATTAACGAAGGTTCAACCGTCCGGAGAATTTCCACAGGTTTGTGGACGAATACATGATTTTTAAAGGGATTGGTCGCAGTATGCGGTCGTCGAAGGTGAAGTCTCTATTATTCTAGATGTTACATCGGACATCCTGCACGGAAGTATAGTAGGACCATTTTTATTCTTAATTTTTATAAACGATCTTGCAGACAACATTAATAGCAGTTTGCCGATGATGCAGTCATCTTTGAGGAATTATTGAGCTCTGTTAACTGTCTAAAAATTCCAGGTGGATCTTGATATTTCAAACCATGCACGGTGATGATCGTAATGAAGAGAGAGAATCACCATGTACGCGAGTACAAAATAATCTCTACAACTGCTGATGAGATTGAATCCGTCCAATATTTTATTTGAGTGTAACAGTACAAAGCAATATGAAATGGCAAAAGTACATAGGTTTGATCGTAGGTAATACGAATTTTAATTACCAAAACCAGTTTTCATTTGATTAAAATAAGGAGAGTTTTAGTTTCTCTTTGCAGCTATCATCTAGAAATGAGAAACTGCAATGGTATGAATTTTTCTTCTAACTTTATGTAATCGTAAGACCATGGTCGTTGTTCTAAGGTTAAATTATCGATGCACTGTCTTGCCTGCTTGCTTGAATCCAAGCAAGTGAACCTGCCTTCTCCGGTTAGAACATCTTGGTCACATTTCTTACTGTTTCGAAAAGTAAATTCATGGGAAATTCGTTCCTAAGCGTCGAGCATTGCCGGACGTCATCAAAGCTGAGCAAACAAAGGAAAAAGATCATATTCTCCGTGTCTTGCACGCGATGCAATAAACGGAGCGTGGGTGGTGGGCGCTAACGCTCTGGCCTCGCATTCGGGAGGACGCGGGTTCGAATCGCCGTCCGGGCATCCAGATTTTGGTTTTCCGTGGTTTGCCGAAAGCACAGATCATTCCAGGCTAATATCGGCATGGTTCCTCCAAAATGGTTACGGCCGAATCCCTTCCCTTTCGAAACTAGCAGTCCTTTCCTGTTTATAATGACATCGACGTCGACAAGGTGTAAAACCATAAACAAAAGAAACTACATGGAGATAGCTGGTTCAAGCCCGGTAGTGGTAGTTTTTTTATTTTTCCTTGCTTCGGGCTTTACGCCTCACCGATGTGACTGAAGGTGGGAAGGGGGCTGTGGGCAAGTAACAAGAAGGAATTCGGCGATGGTCTTTCGAAGGAACTATGCTAAGCATTGCGCATACTACTACCATTTTTGGATGTATGGGTTTTAACTTGAAGGCCAAATCATGAATTCACTTGGAGTGATTTCCGAAAACCAAAATCTGGACGGCCGGATGGGAATTTGAAACCGTGTCTTCCCGACTGAGTTTTTACCGTTCACGCACCACTCTCGGTAACAGAAATAGTGGAGGCAAACTGGTATTGACATCAGTCTACGAAACTTATCAGCTTCATACTTAAAAATTCTTTTCGTGTGATTTTGAATCAGCATTTGCCTAGATGTGTAGATAAGCCATATTGAGGATGGCAGACACGACGATGGCATCACTTGAATTTCTTCCAGGCTCTCCTCCACAAGTCCCAAGCCGTAGGGAAGTGAGGTAAAGGCATTCGGCCAGTGGATGCTACGAAACCGCCACTACCCAAGGGTTTCTAGCGACATATGCTGATGGCACCATGGTTGGGTGTCTGACTGAGAATCAAAAGGTCCTGCTTTTGAATCCCTGTCTCAGCTGCTTTACAAAGCTCCTAGCAAACTGTATGTGCAGTACGCAAAAAACATTCGTTTGTTCTGATATCATGTAAAACTGTAGGACCACTTTACTCGGCAGGTTTGCTGGGATATATTAGGCTGCTAGTGCAGAAAGTATAAAATTTGTCAGTACTACTTTACTATAAAAGCAACAACTGCCAATGAAAATGACGTCTCTCTTGTCATCCGTGAATCCTGCCACGTACTGAAAATTGCATGAGTTTGTAGCAACACTAGAATTGAGGCTCTAAACATTTATCAAAGATCTTAGTCATTCGAATAAAGTACAAGGAACTAAGTCATCTCTTGTTTGTATTGCCTAAATGTCTAACAGCCACATTTAGGTTTCAGATGTAACCTTCCAAATAAGCAAGTTAGAAGCTACCTCTTCTTATCTTTTTCTAAGCTTTGCGCGTGGTCTTACCATTTTTGGCTGTATGGGTTTCAGCTTGTAGGTCAAATCATAAATTAGGAGTAAAATCTGCCAGCAATGTTATTAATATTGAAAACTAAAATGATACGTAGGTAACTGCTAGATATAGCCATAAACAAAAGAATATTATCAAGGTAAATATGTGTTTGTAAATTTCATATTTCACATTTTGACAACAATATGAAGTATGTATACTTACCTTAATTAACTTATTGCTCTAATAAGTTTGAAAATACATTTTTAGAAATTAGCCCCCGTAAATTTTTTAATGTTTAGCTATTTTATTACCAGCCTTATACTGAGAACTTGTTTTTCAGCATTTTATCTCGCCTATACCGTGCTAACGCGTTGTGTTTGACTGAACTTAATTTTTTGTACCGATATTACTCTTAGCCTATTCTTTCAATCTCATTTTAACTCTCAGGAAAGACGCAACACTTCTCTGAGAATGTTATCTCTGCACTCACCGGGCGCGGTGGGTTAGCGGTAGCATGCTGGCCTCGCATTCGGGAGGACGTGCGTTCACATCCCCGACCGGCCATCTAGATTTCGGTTTCCCATGGTTTCCTGAGATCGCTCCAGGCGAATGCTGGGATGGTTCGTTCTAGAGGCCATGGCCGAATTCCTTTCCGTTCGTTGCTCCCAGCCTCTCCCTGCTCTAATGACCTCGACGTCGATAAGACGTAGAACACAAAGGGAAAAAAAAAATAGACGGCGTCCTATGGCTGTCGCTCACCTCTTTTTATCTTCGTCTCAAGCCTCTAGCTTGTAAACTAAATTTGTGTATGCTACGTGTTTCTTTGACCAAAAACGGAATATCTTATGTAAAATTCAGCAAAACTATATTCGGAAGGGTCGATTTTAAGAAATGTGCGTAAAACTAAATTTACCCTTGCGTGAGGGATAGAGTCGTTTAGAGATTCTAAACTAGAGGTCCAAGATGTTTCCTCGATATTTTTGAGTGCAAGGAAGCAAGCAGCCTTCAGAATTGTTAATCTTAGAACATTTTTGTTAGAAAATCAGTCTCAAAAAAGCTGTCACCTAGGAATTTTAATTTTGTTTTCAATGTCAACCACATCATATATTTAAATAATAAATTCGTAAAATACTTACATCTAATATAGTTTGTGAGTTACGAACAAAGCAAGCAGAAATTTTCATTTTGAATTTACTTAGCCACATATTTTTAATGCAATTCCATATACGAAATTCGCGAGTGAATCAGTTCTTTAGTGCAATTCATTTAAAAGAGCGAGTGAGCAGTCACTCACTAAGAAGTGAACGGTAGTTCTTCTAGGTGAATCAGTTGATTCCGAAGATCATGAAGAGCTAGCTCACGTGGGTTTTGTGGATTTGTGGACTGGAGAGCTAAAAAAAAAAAAGGTCTACTATTTTTATTGAAGATGACATAAGGGGGTATTTCCAACGGAAAGTGGGGGTATAACCGGATTGTGAGGGGTGAGACCAAAAAAAAAAAAAAGGTCTCAAATAAAACTGAGCTACTGAGCAAGTGAACGATTCAAAAGAACTAGTTCTTTTCATTGAGTGATCAAATGAACAACCGCTCTTTTTAGTGAATCACTTTGCCCAACTCATTCGTACGATGTGCCCTATTTAGATTCATGAACTCTTAAGGATGCGAAGATTTAATCATCACTCCTGTTTCAATGACGGGCTGGTGACCTGTTCTAATGGGCGAGCTAAGTGTTGTCATCTATTTTCGAAGCGCTTAACTTGTGGATTCTTTGTTTGTGAAATTGTGTGGTTTACCCGGCCAGGTAGCGCGGGGTTTACGAGCTGTCTTCGCGTTGCAGGGGTCACCGGTTTGTGTCTGGGGTATGGTTGGCTTTAATTAAGTATTGTGTTCGTCTTCTGTTGTGCTGACTGATTAAAAAGCCTGATACAGCAGTTGGTACAAAAACAAATTTCCAAACCCAAATCTGGATGCCCGGACGGGGATTCGAACCGTCGCAATCGGGAGGACGGCGGTTTGAATCCCCGTCCGGGCATCCATATTTTGGTTTTCCATGGTTTCCCAAATCACTCCAGGCGAATTCCGGGATGCTTCCTTAAAAAAAAAGGCCATGGCCGAATTCCTTCCCATTCCTTGCCCCCATCCTTTCCCGTCTCTAAAGACCTCGCTGTTGAATGACGTAAAGCATTAAAAAAAAACCGAACGCCATTTTTTTAAAAATATGGGTAGTTCATTGAGGCGGAAGTTGGTGAGCGTCCCAGCGTCCCAGCGTCGCGTAGGTGATTGTGTGAAGCCGCAGTCAGTACGGCCGGTACGCCGTACCTAGGATTGGAGCGAGGCTCTGTGGTACCTCCCCGATCCCACGGCTTCAATGCGTGGAGCTACTTTGGCAGCCTTAGCCACATATTAATACTATAAATAGAAAGTGCTCCTAGTTCAGAGTGCATTGCATCTTAGTGGATGGGATACATACGACCTTCAATAAATTTTGTTTGAACTGAACGGTTGTCAGACTTCTCGAACGGTAACATGATCCGGCGTTGGTTGGTCGCGGAAAATGTAAAACTTTGACATTTCCGCGAAGTGAATATACACTCCTGGAAATTGAAATAAGAACACATTGACGCCGGTGTGTAAGACCCACCATACTTGCTCCGGACACTACGAGAGGGCTGTACAAGCAATGATCAAACGCACGGCACAGCGGACACACCAGGAACAGCAGTGTTGGCCGTCGAAGGGCGCTAGCTGCGCAGCGGTTGGGCACCGCCGCAGTCAGTGTCAGCCAGTTTGCCGTGGCATACGGAGCTCCATCTCAGTCTTTAACACTGGTAGCATGCCGCGACAGCGTGTACGTGAACCGTATGTGCAGTTGACGGACTTTGAGCGAGGGCGTATAGTGGGCATGCGGGAGGCCGGGTGGACGTACCGCCGAATTGCTCAACATGTGGGGCGCGAGGTCTCCACAGTACATCGATGTTGTCGCCAGTGGTCGGCGGAAGGTGCGCGTGCCCGTCGACCTGGGTCCGGACAGCAGCGACGCACGGACGCACGCCAAGACCGTCGCATCCTACGCAGTGCCGTAGGGGACCGCACCGCCACTTCCCGGCAAATTAGGGACACTGTTGCTCCTGGGGTATCCGAGAGGACCATTCGCAACCGTCTCCATGAAGCTGGGCTACGGTCCCGCGCACCGTTAGGTCGTCTTCCGCTCACGCCCCAACATCGTGCAGCCCGCCTCCAGTGGTGTCGCGACAGGCGTGTATGGAGGGACGAATGGAGACGTGTTGTCCTCAGTGATTAGAGTCGCTTCTGCCTTGGTGCCAATGATGGTCGTATGTGTGTTTGGCGCCGTGCAGGTGAGCGCCACAATCAGGACTGCATACGACCGAGGCACACAGGGCCAACACCCGGCATCATGGTGTGGGGAGCGATCTCCTACACTGGCCGTACACCTCTGGTGATCGTCGAGGGGACACTGAACAGTGCACGGTACATTCAAACCGTCATCGAACCCATCGTTCTACCATTCCTAGACCGGCAAGGGAACATGCTGTTCCAACAGGACAATGCACGTCCACATGTATCCCGTGCCACCCAACGTGCTCTAGAAGGTGTAAGTCAACTACCCTGGCCAGCGAGATCTCCGGATCTGTCCCCCATTGAGCATGTTTGGGACTGGATGAAACGTCGTCTCACGTGGTCTGCACGTCCAGAATGAACGCTGGTCCAGCTGAGGCGCCAGATTGAAATGGCTTGGCATGCCGTTCCACAGGACTACATCCAGCACCTCTACGATCGTCTCCATGGGAGAGTTGCAGCCTGCATTGCTGCGAAAGGAGGATATACACGGTACTAGTGCCGACATTGTGCATGCTCTGTTGCCTGTGTCTATGTGCCTATGGTTCTGTCTGTGTGATCATGTGTTGTATGTGACCCCAGGAATGTGTATATAAAGTTTCCCATTCCTGGGACACTGAATTAACGGTGTTCTTATTTCAATTTCCAGGAGTGTAGTCTGATGTATCCCATTCATATCTGTAAAGTTTATTAGCGTATGGAACACTGTTTGCACAAGACTCAATTTACATTCGAACACCGAGCGTGCTGTGTGAGTGATTAACGCTCTGGCCTCGCATTCGGGAGCACGTCGGTTCGAATCCCCATTCGGGCATCCAGATTTGGGTTTTCCATGGTTTCCCCAAATCACTCCAGGCGAATAACGGGATTCTTCCTTCAAAAAGATTTCCTTCCCGTTCCTTGTCCCCAGTCCTTTCCCTCCTCTAATGACCTCGACATCGACAAGCCGTATAGCCATAAGGGGAAAAATGTATTTGGACTTTTTACCAAACGAATTATTTATAATATTTTAAATACACTCATACCAGTCATATACACTTATAATAACACAAACCATACGGTCGCAGGCAAAGAAAAACTTACCAGTGAAAATTATGCAGCGCATTTGGAAGGTAGTGGAAGGCACACCATAGTGATCCCTTCTTCTGACAGAACGGTCATGACACAAAACGTTTAACATCATCATCATTTTTCTGCCCTCGGGCAGGTTTGCACTTGGCTGCTCTCTATGCTCTTCTATCTTCTGCCTTTCTTTTAAGGTCCATTTAGTTGCCGTCTTCCTTGATGTTATCTATAATTTTGCACCTCCTTTTTCCTCTTATTCTCCTCCCAGAAACTAGACCTTCCAAGGCGTCTTTTATCAGGCACTTCCCTCTCAGCAAGTGTCCCATCCAGTTCTTCTTTCTCTCTTTTATGACTTGGAGTATTTTTCTTTCACTAACCCTGTCCAGCACTTCAACATTACTTATTTTATCCACCCAGCTTATCTTCTCCATCCTCCTCCACGTCCACATCTCAAACGCTTCTAGCCGCTTTTCATCCTCTCGTCTCGGTGTCCACGTCTTCACCCCAAAAAGAGCCACACTCAATACAAAACATTTGCCGAGTCTTTTCCTGAACGCTTTGTCTATTTTTCCAGTTAGTATCCTCCTTTCGCTATTAAATGCTTCATTCGTTACGGCAATGCGAGTTTTTACTTCTTGCTGGCATCTCAAATCTTCGGTAATCGTACTCCCAAGATATTTGAACGATCTTACTTGCCTGATATCAGCTCTTCCTAACTTAATATTTATTATTTTACTTCCTTTTCCAATCACCGTACTCTTAGTTTTTGCTGTATTGATTTTCATTCCAAACTCTTGGCAAGCTTCGTCTAGATCTTTCAGCATACTGTTTAGAGTTTGTTCGCTTTCTGCCAACAACGATTAATACGATACCGTTCAACAAAATATCTGAAATATCTTCGGTATATTTGTTCGTTTGGGCCAACTAGAGCTACGTAGGACCTCATTTGGTGTGAATGTGTTTTGGATGTGTACACAGTCGAGTTATAACTAAGGTTATTAACCATAGAGGGAACCTACAGTTTAACGTGGAATTTGAACCGCGGAAGCATTCTGGCGTACATCACATAGCGAGCTGTGCCAGAGGTGAAGGTCGGATTAAGGGCCTATGAAAATCCCCGCCGAGACAGGGATTCAAGCCTGGGACATTGCGATCGCCAGTCAGACGCTTTAACCACTGGCCCACCATGTTGCGAAACATCTTCAGTATTATTAGCAGCTATAAATCAGTTAGTTCACTCCATTTTTAAAAAATAAATATTTCGTTGAGTAGATACACTGAAAAGCCAAAGAAACTGGTATAGGCATGCGTATGCAAACACAGAGATATGTATACGCCTATATAAGACAACAGGCGTCTGGCGCAGTCGTTAGATCGGTTTCTGCTGCTACATTGGCAGGTTATCACTATTTAAGTGAGTTTGAACGTGGTGTTACAGTCGGCGCACGAGAGATGGGACACAGCATCTCCGAGGTAGCGATGAAGTGGGGATTTTCCCTTACGACCATTTCACGAATGCATCGTGAATATCGGGAATCCGGGAAAACATCACATGTCCGACATCGCTGTGGCCGGAAAAAGATCTTGTAAGAACTGGACCAACGACGACTGAAGAGAATCGTTCAAAGTGACAGAAGTGCAACCCTTCCGCAAATTGCTGCGTATTTCAATGCTGGGCCATCGACTAATGTCAGCGTGCGAACCATTCAAAGAAACATCATCGATATGGGCTTTCGGAGCCGAAGGCCCACTCTTGTACCCTTGCTGAGTGCATTACACAAAGCTTTACGCCTCGCCTGGCCCTGTCAACACCGACATTGGACTGTTGATGATTGGAAACATGTTGCCTGGTCTGACAAGTCTCTTTTCCAATAGTATCGAGCGAATGGACGTGTACGGGTATGGGGACAACCTCATGAATTCAGGGATCCTGCATGTCAGCAGGGGAGTGTTCAAGCTATTGGAGACTCTGCAATTGTGTGGGGCGTGTACAGTTGGAGTGAAATGGGACACCTGATACGTCTAGATACGACTCTGACAGGCGACACGTATGTACGCATCCTGGCTGATCACCTGCATCCATTCATGTCTACTGTGCATTCTGACGGACTTGGGCAATTCCAGCAGGACAATGCGACACCCCACACGTCCAGAAATGCTACAGAGTGGTTCTAGGAACACTCTTCTGATTTTAAAAACCTCCGCTGGCCACCAAACTCCACCGACATGAACGTTATTGAGCATATCTGGGATGCTTGCCAACGTGCCGTTCAGAAGAGATCTCCACTCCCCCGAACTCTTACGGTTTTATGGACAGCCCTGCAGTATGCATGGTGTCAATATCCTCCAGCACTACTTTAGACATTAGTCGAGTCCATGCCACGTCGTGTTGGGGCACTTCGGTGTGCTCGCTGGGGCCCTACACGATATTAGGCGGGTGTGCCAATTTCTTTGGCTCTTCAGTGTACTTCGATATTTGCGATATGCGGTAAACGCAAGGCAGTGAGTATGATATAAGGATATTCACAATATGGTTCACCTTACATCGTAAACAGGTTTCACCACATTAAATGAAAGTAAGGCAGTAGAATCAATATAAAAGTTTATTGAGTATTACGTAAAAAGTTTCTAGTAATAAACTAGCAGTTGAAAGCAACTTCGTTCGCGTGACTTATTGTACACATTACTCTCTAGAACCAGGACTACATGAATCACTGCCCCTGTGGCTCACCGAACTCAAAACATTTTTCCATGAACGGTCTCCACGACAAACTGCAACTTCATTCCACCCAATAATAGGATGCCACTCGTACGCTGAAATCAGGGTAAATATTTTGAATGCAAGAATTGAATTAAATTTAAATAGACACTAATTTGCGAACTCTTTTATTTTAATGCCTTAGCTTCTCGACTACACATCACAATTAAACATATCTTGCTTTATTCCCAGAATCACGGTTTGTAAATTAATTAAAATACCATAAAATTCGAGCAGTTAATCGCATTCAACGAAAAACTCACATTATTTTTTAAAATTTTTATATTATATCAAATTGAAACACGTGCTATTTTATTAGCGATACCATGGGCTGTGCATTAAACGAAACGCCATCGAAATACTACCAGTAGTGTTTGCCTGAATCCTGTTCATCCAAACACAAACACATTAAAAAAAAATCCTTCTTTGTAGCCATACCTCATTTTTTTAAATATCTCAAATGTACATTTTTTTTTCCTGGTTACAGTTTTATTATAAGTATACGTTACGACAGGCGGGGGCACGATTAATGACAATTATGCAATGAGCTCTGATAGTTTGCTGAATTAAACGATGTAAATCCCGAGCAGGACGTTGTTTTCTCGTCAGAGTAGCACATGTAAGCACACGACCTGTTTGTCCCGGATGTTTACCATCTAAAGTTCATGGCTTGTGTATCGAGACAGTGTGTTCTATTGCGTGCGTAGTCCTGTTTCATTCCAACACTGCGCATGATTTTCCTGTATTTGAAACGAACAAACGGGAACGGTATATTTTCTACCCATATTTTCTCACCTTGGTAAAAAACCTTAAAAGTATTACAAATCCTAATTTCTACTTTAGGATATTTAAATCATTGATGTATTTTGTCTCGTAAAAAACCCACGATGAGCAACAATAGTTCTTCACAAAAGACCTAATATCAGACCACAAATATTTTTAATAAATTGAATGAAATACCAAAAAATAGCCAGTGAGGTTCAAGAGAAGGCTTAGAGGTCTCTCTCTCAACAAAATTCATGATTTTATCGGTAGGACTGTGTTTGGTGGCTGAGTGGTAACGGACCTAGCGTGCGTTTTAATCCCAGTCCGAGCATCGTGATATCGGTTTTCCTTGGTTTCCAGAAATTGCTTCAGGCAAATGCCGGTCGGGTTCCTTCAAAAGATCATGGCTAAATTCATTTCCGTTCCTTGCTCCCAGTCTTTTCTCGCCTTTGGACATCTACGGTGCGTAAAGTCATGAACAAAAAAAGGATTATTGGTCCAAATAACTAAAATAATTAATTTTTGTTATTTTAGAAATTATATCTAAAAATTAGTAATTTGTAAATCAATCGTTCTAGTAAATTTCCATCGTTGAGTATTCCATACACCGCAAAGACAAATTCTCATCGGAGACAATGAAATATGAGTTATGTATAACTATATTCACATCACCAATATTATTATTGTGGTTGCATTACTTTTAGATATACTTACTTCTTATGACCATCCAGTAATCGATTTATTCTTAATTCATTGTACAAAAGTACTTTTATCTAGCTTCCTGTGTTTTCTCTTTCTATAATTAGTTCTAAATCTATTTATCTTTTTTATTACCACCAGAAACATTTAAAGATGGTTTGCGCAGCTGTCGTCAAGGGCGAATATCATGCAACGTCACCAATTATTTTATTTTTTATTTTAATCATTGAAAATTTAAAAAAAAATCTGATAGGATCCAAACGTGCAAAAGAATTTTGAACATAGTAATAAACTTAAAGTGGAATAAAACATCAGTAGACTACTAAACAAAGAAGGCAGAACAGAAGAAATAAACCGCCCTGTGAATGTTCTTCAAGGACTAAAGGAATTGACCTTTGACATTAGAAATGACGTTCCAAGGCAACTTGATTACTACAGTGTTTGGCTAAAATGTTGACCCTGAATTCTTTAAATGAATTTACAAACATACTTGGTTGATGAAGCAATCGATGAACTAAGATTCATTTTTAGTTAAATTAATAAATTGTCATAGCAGCTATAGATATGGTAAATAACTTCATAATTATAAGTTTACAAGTTTTAAAGTTAATAGATAAATACCATATCAAATATTTCTATTGTAAAAATTATAAACTAACAGGAGAATATAACTTAGCTTCAATTTCTCTTCAAAATATTTTAGAGAGTGCACCTTTCAAATGCTTTGAAAACTGTATTTTTTTAATTCTTTTTTTTTTCATTTTTATGGAACATACAAAATTTCTTTCATACAAAAATAAAAAATCTTTACCTTGAAACTCATTAAGATTTTTTTAAAAAGTGATAATATAAAAATTTCAGTTGAAAACACCAGAATATACATACAGATTTTCAGGTTAAGTAGTTTTACGACAAATGGTAAATAATGAAAGCAAATTGGTGAACCTAAATCTTTTCATAATTTTGAAAGAAAAATTACGATCATCCTACACCGGCCTGATTAGAAACCCTGGACATATAAAACCACAATTCCCTAAATGCTGAAGGAGTTTTTTGACTCTAAACAATTTCCTAAATCCTTTTTATGTCAGAAATACATTTGATACTACTACCGCTAAACTGCAACCTTACTCTTCTTAACGCTAATCTCTCATTTTCGCGAGTCCCAAATTTCTTTTATTGATTATGAGTAACAGGGGTGCGTGAATATTTCCAGCTGTATATGAATATTCTAACTTAGTGTATTTCCTGACCGGGAATTGGGGAGCATCCTAGTGTTAATCTAAAGTCGTGTTCTGTTTGACCTGGCGCGAGGTCTGCACCTACCCGTGACTGCCATGATGACTGTAACTGCAGGTACGTAATTCATTCACCAAATAACTGCTTGTGTATATTTTGAGATACAATACAGGGCTATTTAAAATGATTACAGCAATTTCACGACTTTTTTATTTTTTGATTTTTTTCGGCTGTCCTATTATAGGTACGATGATGGGGTTTGCTGTTGTAAGACAAGTGGCTCTCCAAGTTTCGATTGCAATAAATGCAAGCTTCCCCCGGTGGCCGCTAGGGTGCTAGAGATCAAGATGGCTGAAAGTGAGAAATCCTACGTTGTTCTCGAATTTCATTCGACTCAGTCTGTGGTAACTGTTCAGCGACACTTTAGATCAAAGTTCGGCAAGGATCACCCTCATTGTAACACCATTCGGCGTTGGTATCAACAGTTTAAATCCACAGGATGCCTTTGTAAAGTTAAAACAACGGGTCGCCCTCCTGTGTCTTAAGAAACCGTTGAACGTGTGCGCACCAGTTACGTTCGTAGCCCACAGAAGTCTACTCCTCGAGCGAGCAGGGAATTAGGTATTCTGCAGAAGACCGTTTAGAGAATCCTACGGAAGCGAATGTGTATGAAGCCTTACAGGTTACAGTTGCAACAAGCACTGTCGCACAACGATGAAGTGCGTCGTTTTCAATTCTATGCCCAATGTCTAGAACAAGACGAAACATTCGCAGAAAAAATTGTGTTTAGTGATGAGGCCATTTTTCATGTGAGTGGAAAAGTGAACAGGCACAATATGCGCATTTGGAGGACCAAAAACCCCCATGCTTATGTGCAGCATGTTCGTGACTCTCAAAAAGTGAACGTGTTTTGCGTGATCTCACGAAAGAAAATTTATGGGCCTTTTTTCTTTAATGAGGTGATGATCACAGGGAAAATGTTGCAGAATTGTCTCATGCCACTTCTGGAAGCTAACAGTGAAGATTTCATTTTCCAGCAGGACGGTGTTTCACCCCATTTTTCTCTAGTTGTCCGTAATTTCCTAACACCAGGATTCCAAACAGATGGATTGGTCGTGCTGGGGATACTGATCGTCAGCTGATGTTATGGCCTCCTCGTTCCCCTGACCTAACCGCCTGTGACTTTTTTGTTTGGGGTTTCGCAGAAGACACAGTGTTCGTGCCACCAGTACCAGTTGATCTGCCAGACCTGCGAGTTCGGATCACCAATGCATTTGCTCTCATTGACAGAGACATGCTGCATCGGGTGTGGGGAGAACTTGATTATAGACTTGATGTGTACAGAGTCACTAAAGGTGCACATATTGAGCATCTGTAGACATTCAAAAAAACTTTCACAGTTTGTTTATATATCTATGTAATCTTGTAAGTATATGTCTAATAATAAATCTGTAGTAATTTTCTGAAATCACTGCTATCATTTTGAGTAGCCCTGTATAATAGTCGTTTCCCGCATCCTAATTACTAAAGGTCCACTGCGGCACCGTGATAGTGTCCGGTGCTGACGTGGGATTAGCTGGTTCCAGTCCTGGTGGTGGAAGAAATTTCCGGCAACTTATTGGTGCACAATTCCTAAGCACCAGATTTTGCACCAAAGTCCTGGGTTAGGCGCAGTGCGTATGGAGTGAGGGCATACGATACTGTTGATGGTAACTCGTTCATCGGATGCGGACGTTAAGATTGGTGGCCCTGCAGTGTCTTTCGGAAGAGTGGAATGCACCGAGTTTCACCTTCAACATTCTTTCATTTCTTATCCCCAACACAAACAACACTTTACATGAACACACATACTAACACAGTCATTAACATTTATAAACACTGTGATACTGGGGAAGGCAACCCTCTGCATCTTCCCAGACGTTGCCATGGTTACTGCCCACGCCCGGACACTGGCAAAGCGTTCATTGAAAAAGAAGTTTCTATTCTGTTTCTCTAATCATTGGCGTGTTCAGTATTTTTCAGTCATAACAATGCTGTACTTGTGACATGCGTCCACATTTTTTTTTCTTTCCGTTTTCCGGTTTCTTCCTCTAAGCTTTGACACTCACTCAATCGTGTTCTTTGGCCACCCATTTTCACTCGTACAGCATACATCGCCGTAACATCACAAATCTATTGTAGTATTGTAGTACCTTTAATAATTCCTTTGCATATTTCTTCATTTTTTTATTATGTCCTAACAACGTCGATCCGTAGCAGTGTCTACAAAACATTTTCATTGATGATAAACTTTTCTTTGCCTGTTCTGCTACTTCTCATAACTTTTCTTTTGGAAGAGGTTACAGTTTCGACGATGATCTTTATTTTTGTTTCTTTTGTAATTTGTTGAATACACAGTGTCCCATTTAGTAGCCTTGTTACTTGCTTTCCTTTACCAATCCAAATTTTAATTTCATTTTTACCAGAGCCGTGTTTGGTGACAGTAACTTCTAAATTTAAATGGGAAACATCACCCGAAATTAATTCAATACTATTCCTGCAGCGACTAAGTACTTTGTTTTCTCTATGTTAATAGTCAGCCTTCTTTATAGGTTTTTGTTATTCATTGAGCCACACATCAGACTAATATTTTCATATAAAAAAGTGAGATGCCTTCATAATATTCAGTAACAAGCTGTGAGATTGATTTCGAATAAAGGTTAGTAACATAAGGCAGATATAGCAAAATCCATCATCAATTATCTACGTTAGGTTGTATGGTGCTGAGTCATGAGAACAGGAAGGTTTTTAATCGTAAAGGTGGTGTTATGAATAATATGTGTTCAAGAGAGGTAGGTAGTACATCTGGAAATTATATAGAATCTGATGAATTGCTACAAATCAGAGAGCTTGAAATGTGCCGCAATAATATCAGTTTATAAGGAACATGTGACAAAAAGAGTAAAAAGTAAAAAAAATAATAATATATTATTTGAACTCAGTGGCAAGTAAGTTAACGAAGAACTTTGTATCCAATGATATCAGAAATGTATGTGAGGAGAAATATTGGTGTAGAAACCAGTAAAATAGTTTTGGGGTAGGTTGTTTTTGAGAATCTCAGTAGTATATGTTTAAGATCTGTCAGGTGAAATGAACAAGGTAGGCCAAACTAATAGTGAAGCAATAGATCTCTCAAAGACGTTTGACAGTGAGCCACAGACTGATGTTTAATAAGATTGGAAAATTTGGAGTAAATTGGAATGTGACTTGCTGTGTGAAGAAATTCTTCGAAAATACGAAGAACTTAAAGCAGTAAACTCAGCATCAAAAGGAGTGAAAATAAGAACAGGAGTATTAAGGAACATTACTGTTCATTATTCTAATTAATAGCTCTGTTGTTTGTTTAGAATTAGAGGTTAGGCTGTTCTCGCATATCGCATAACTGGTTTAGAACGAGAGAGGATTGTAGACAGATGCAAAGGCATCAGCGTATCAAATCTAACTGTGTAAGTGAAGTTAAAATGACGGTAAATGTCAAAAAACGTCAACGTTGGTCAGGTCCTTCCTCTAGTGTGGTGTGATAGTATGGGATTCACGTGTTGGATGACAACTGCAGGGTTTGGAGGAGATGCAGTGTAGGGCAGCTAGATTTGTTTGTGGAAATCACCGTAGGAGCACGCGAATTGGTAGACACTGGGAAACAGGAGGAGCGTGAATGGAATGCTGTATGTTTTTAAGGCATACACTGGCAATGAATACTGAGAGAAGAATTTGGAGAAAATGTGAAAGAAAACAATTGACCATTAAATGAACTGGTACTTGATTTCAGGCATAATGTTGAGGGAAAGTTTTAATTTTAAGATAAGGATATTAGCGACTGGGACAAGTTCTCGCGGGAGGTACTGAACAATTTATTTCAAACAGGGGAAGAATTTGAAGTAAAGTTTCTTTTGACGTACAAATACGTGTCTACAGAATTTGTTTGACTGCAGTTAGTAGCAATACTAGCAATAGGCTGTTGGTCGTTGCTGAAACACACCTCAGCTAATTAGCTTGAGGATTCTAAGGGGGACATCTGCGGTAATACCTATTGGATTATCTTAAGAAATCATCCTTCTTCATTGCATTGTCTGGCTGTTACTTCTGTTCAGTTATATTGGTGCAGTCGGGAAAAAATGTATTTTTTTAGTTATGGCTTAACGCTTCGTCGACGTCGAAGTCATAAGAGGTGGGAAAGGAACAGAGGCAGCGATAAGGAAGAAATCCAGCCAGAATCTTTGGAAGAACCATTCGCCTGGAGCGTTTTCATCTTCGTTGTATTTCTGTAATAAAATTACCGAGCGTGGTGGGTGAACGGTTAACGCTCTGGCATAGCATTAGGGAGGACGCCGATTCGAATCCGCGTCCGGGCATCCAGATTTGGGTTTTCTATGGTTTCCCCAAATCACTCCAGGTGAATGGTGGGATGCTTCCTTCTCCTTCCCGTTCCTTGTCCCCGGTCCCATCCCGCCTCTAATTACCTCGACGTCGACGAATCGTAAAACCATAAGTAAAGAAAAAGTAATAAATTTTTTCTGGTAGCTGAAATTTTGCAATCCTCAAGAAGAACATCGTCATTAGCTCCTACAAACCTTCTCTCTAGAACCTATTACTTCACTAACCCCAATCGTCCCAAACCAGTACATTCACCATCTACCCCACACTCCCTTTCCAGATATTCTATCAGTAAAGAATCTTCCTATTTGTGAGAGGAATACTGTAATTTTGGCTAATAAGGGCATTGTTCTCTTCTCGTTTAACTTTTTCTCTACTGTTTATATCGATTTCGTTTTAGAATCAGAGTTGCCTCAATAACTTCGACGTGCCCGAAGCTCAGAAAGATATTACCAAATGTTGTACCCAGATATTCAGCAGATTTTATGGTGTTAAAAGTAGCGTTAGCCACCCTGTAACTAATAAATAACTGAGTTATCTCTCGGTAAAAGCGTTACTTACTACTATATTTCGTTAGTCTTCACGGAACAATTACTTTGGAACTATCACCTTGTACAGTACAAATAACAGCGAGCAGCAGGTCGACATTTTTAATTCTCTGCTCGAGGTTTGTCTGAGAGGTTATAAGCCTTTACCAAAAATTACGACGCCTGTTACTGTATGGGTATAATGGGTGCAGGAGTTTCTATGAAAAATGTCTTCAACACGTGGTGCATTCATCCCCCACAGATGAGAGCTTGAGTCAAGGTCATTAGAAGAGGGAAAGATCTGGTGGCAAGGAGCGGAAAGGAATTCGGCCATGGGCTTTCTTAAGCCGCGTTCCCACGACGTCTTGTAACGAAGGCGGGACGGGTTGGATACTCAACCACACGCCATGGGAACGGGACCGCCTCTGTAGCGGTGACGAGACGCAGCTACCCAATCACTGTCGGTATCATCACAGGCGTGTGTAGCGGTGCGCTGTTGCCATCTGTTTGCAGCAGCGGTGCGCACCCCTTTTGTTGCTGTAAAGTGCTCTGTGCCAAACGACATTAGGCAACGTAGTGGGGAGGTGGCGGCGAGGTAAGCGAGGGCTAACCTGCGGCGCGCGCTCGTCCCTACACTTCGGCTAATGAGGTACCGCCTCCATTACAAGAGATCGTGGGAACGCAGCTTTAAAGGAACCGTCCAGGCGTTCGCATGGAGTGTTTTGGAGAAACCATGGAAAACCGAAATCTGGATGGCGTGATGGGGATTCGAACCCGCGTCCTCCCGACTGCGAGGCCAGAGCGTCACCGCTCACCCACCACGCTCATTGTGGAGTATTAAGCGGAAGGAGGAGAGGTTAGTGTCGTCTGAGCATACAAACAAGTCTTTGAGACGGAATCATCAAGAGGAATAGATACGCAGGATGTAATGCGAAACCACGGCGTCGCAAATCCAAGCTGTAATGCACGGGAATACAATCTTCGTCTTATCTTTCATTGGGGAAACAAGCCTGGTGGGTGAGCTCTGCATGGAATTTGGGGAAAATTGTATTCAAATGCCCCTTTGATCACCCAGATCTCGGTTTTCCATGACATTGTTACATAATGACTTCATCTGTGTTCCCAAACCGCTGAAACAGTCTTCAAGACTGGACCAAATAAATTAAACTTTAAGTGCGTACCATATCTGCCGTGGATGGATGTGCAGCTTACCGTGAGATGATGAATCATATAAACGTAGAGGCCAACTGGTTTTGCACTTTTGACGAGTGCAATCTGAGGTCTTAAAAGGAACGCAAAGGGCTTCCTGAAGCCTAAATTAGGTGTCAACTGATTATAGTCCAAATTTATATATAAATCGTAAAAAAATCCGTCGTTTTACCAAACACTACATAAGGTAATAAATATACCGGGTATGGTGGTTGAGCGGTAACACTCTGGCTCCTCATTCGGGAGGACGTTGGTTAGGATCCTCGTCCGACCATCCATGTTTGTTTTTTTCTATGGTTTCCCGAAATAACTCGAGGCGAATGGGGGGACGGTTCCTTCTAAAAGCCATGACCAAATTCCTTCCCGTCCCTTGCCTCAGTCATTTTCCGCCTCTAATGACCTCGTCGTTGACCAGTCATAAACAAAAAAAAGTTAATAATTACAATTTTGGCAACACATCTTCATGCCACTAAACCACATTTAGGAAAGTTATTAAAGGAACTTATATAACGTTAGGGCTTTACCGCTCATCAACATTGAGGTCATTAGAGGCGGGAAAGGATTATGGAAAAGAAAGGAATTTGGCGATGGCTTTTTGAAGGAACCATCAAGACATGGAGATTTCGGGAATCCCCGGAAATTCAGAATGGGCGGAATGGGAATCGAAGACGCGTCCTTCCGCACATGAGGGACCGTTCACCCAACAGGCTGCATCAAATTGACTTAATAAATGGAAATTACCCGGGAGGACGCGGGTTCGAATCCCCGTCCGGGCATCCAGATTTGGGTTTTCCATAGTTTCCTCAAATCACTCCAGGCGAATGCCGGGATGCTTTGTTCAAAAATCCCATGGCCGAATTCCTACCCGTTCCTTGTCCCCAGTCCCATGCCGCCTCTAATGACATTAGCCGTCGACGAGGCGTTAAAAAAATGGAAATTACAGTGGCAAAATGTAATCGATTCTGTACCGTTTATAGGGAATATGATTTTTTAATATATTTTTTTATCATCAGTAATCAAGATGTTTCTGTTCACAATAGCCAACCAGATGGACAGACTGACACTCGGACACAAAGAACCGTGCCCAAAATAACCAAACCGGCCGTGGGAGACGGAAAGGACGAAGATAGGTTCATTCCTCGCAATCAATTTTTTTTAGTGTTATCGACTTGGTGATTGTGCGAGATCCTGACAGGCGATACGTGACAGCGTGACAGTGAAGGTCAGGTGCGGACATTGTCAAACCGGTCTGGTGCAGCGCCAGACAGGCCAACGACCGGTCACTCCGACCAGGTTGCCAGCTTTCACTGACAGGATGCAGTTCCCACGTCACCGAGAAACTGCATTAAACTTGCTCCACAATATTACTTAAGCCGTAAACCAGCGAGCGTAGTTAAGCTCTCAATTCGTTCTCTTCACTCTATGAATTCGTCTCTTGTTCACCATCTTTAGACCGACTTCGAGAGAAATGTTTAAAATTTCAGGTGGAGGTACAGTACCATGATTCTAAGATTAAAATTAACTAGGGGCTGATTCATATACGTCTAGCGGAGTTCCCGGCGTTACCTGGTATAATTGGCGTATATTTACCCGTACGCTATTTTTATTCCCACAATAAGAAACATTTGTACAAAGTTTCATAAAATTCGCGCCAACTTTTTTTGGAATTAAAGATTCACCCACACCCTACCAAGAAACGGGTAGTTTGAAGTTTATTTGCACGTACACTATTTTAATTTGTCTGAAAAGATTCATGCGTATCAAGCTTCATTAATTTGGTTAAGAAATTGAATTACTACATTACTA
>CM061921.1:267609351-267631656 GCA_031002005.1 Vandiemenella viatica
TCCATTTTTCAGCAAAAATCATGTTTTGTTATATTTGAATTAAAATGTCAAGACCCGTTCAATATTGAAAGGACACATTCGTGACTCACCTGTGCAGTAGAGAGTTTAAATCATCGTTCATTATTGAAAGTGTTGTAGCGGCCTGGTAGCTCAGTGGTTGACGTGTCTGACTGGAGATCGAAAGGTCCCCCGTTCGAATCCCTGTCTCGCCGGGGATTTTCAAAGGCGCTTAACCCGACCTTCACCTCTGGCCATTTTTTTAATTTTTTTTTTATCTGCTTTATGTCTCTCTAACAGCGAGGTCTTTAGAGACGGGAAAGGATGGTGGGCAAGGAATGGGAAGGAATTCAGCCATGGCCTTTTGAAGGAAGCATCCCGGCATTTGCCTGGAGTGATTTGGAAAACCATGGAAAACCCAAATCTGGATGCCCGGACGGGGATTCGAACCGTCGTCCTCCCGAATGCGAGGCCAGAACGCTATCCGTTACACCATCACGCTCGGTCTCTGGCACAGCTTTCTGTGTAATGTGAAGTATGCCAGAAAGCTTTCCTTGTTCGGATTCCACGTTAAACTGTAGGTCCCCTGTACCTGGTAGGATTGCCGGGTTTGGTTAAGGCGGCTATGACAGGGGCGGGATGCGCAGCCAATAGAAACCCTATCACCAGGTCATTACGACCACACGGAATTGTTATTGAAAGGGCTCAGGTCCTGGACCGTTTTGTCTTAAGAGATGCTTAATATTGCACATCCAGTATTATTACGGTTTTTAACGTCTGCCTATGTTTTGGCATTGACAGGAGTATCGTTGTGTACATATAGAATTTTCATAAAAATTAAAACAAAAAGTTGTTTTCCAGTGAGTTTCTTCAGTTTATTATTGAAATGGCACATGTCAAGGAGACAAGAAGTAGTATAAAAAGCTAAAAATATATACTATAAATCCTAAATTTACTTCTGACGTGTATTTTCCAATGTTTCATTCAAAGCTGTTTTAAAAAAAGTTATTTTCTATTAAATCTTCTTATTTTATTAAATCTCACAGTTGTGTTTCACAGTTTGTGATATCGTGATGGTTTCAATATTTTTCGGATAATCTAGAGGCAGTACACCCCTCCACAAAAAAAAAAAAAGATTCCATCGCTTTCCTGACAGAAGCAACAGTCTTGTCCTTCAAAAAGGGGGAGAAGTGTAGCTTTCGGCATGGACTAAAGTGTTAAGCCCAGGTCCCGTCCATAGTCACAATTAATTCAACAAAGTATAATTTATTGGCTTCAAACAAGGGTAGGTTTCCCACAGTCACAGCTCTCCTCAATGTGTTCTGATCTACAGTCAAACGTTGTGGCACCAAAGAGTCGGAAATCTCAAGTAGATGGTCAAAATTCGATATTAATCTTGGAATGCCTGATACTCCTCTCTCTGCCGAACTGTCAACCTTTCGTCTGTGATCACTGATCACCAACTCGTGTAATTTATCCACATATTCCCTCAAGATTGTCTCCTATAGACTTCCTGTTTGGGGATCCTATTCAACTCTGATTCTCTCGTGTTTAAATGCGGATGATCACTTTTTTACTGTACTTCAGTCCGGAGCATACATGTCGCTGTTGCCACCATTTCCCTGTTAATGCTCTTTCGTGATATTTCTTTCTTATTGCAATATTTATTGACAACAAATTTTTTTTTCTCAATTAAGGGTTCAAATATTCCGCTTTATCACTTGTAACAAAATAAAACTTCATTCCTGGTCCAAATCTGTAAAGAATCAAAGAATTATATGCAGTAAAACATAGTTATTGCAATCAATTTGATCTGCAGTTGCTTCTTAAAATAATAAAACATTATTTAATAAAAATTAAAATCCAACGGTTGTTTGGTTTATATTAATTCTGATGTGATTCACATCACTTCGAGGTATCGTCAGCGATCCAATTTTATCTCGATAATGTTTGTGGATTTATACATATTTCACAGGTAATTTTAATTTTTGTGTTATTGAAATAGCATTTAAATAAGATAGGATAGGGAAAAAATAACCAGTCACTTACCACATATGAAGACAGGAGAGTGAGATGAATATGTAAAAAACACAAACAACTTCACAATATCTCGATAAATAACCTCACTCGTGTAGTAGGCGAGACATTTGACAGGTGGAAAGATATGACCACATCCCGACCTACCACTTGAATGAAACAAAGATGAAATATGAGGGAGGATAGGGTTTGAACACGTGGTTGGAAGGGGAGGGGAGGGGGGGATAGTTGACAACGATAAACGTAGAGCAAAATAATCTCTGTGACTATCAGTCGTGGTAAAATGAAATTTGTTTAAAATTAAATTTTGATCTTTTATAGGAGTAAATAAATAACACTGGAAGGATATGAAAAATATACTTTTATATATGAGAAAACTGACTGTAAAATGCAAAATAGTAAGTGACAGGTTTACCGTAAGTTGAAGCCAGAGGAGTGTCTGTGATATGTTGATAGGAGTCCTGAAGAGGAAACAGGTACTTTATTCTACTTGCATTTACAATTTTTTTTAATTTAAAAAAAAAGATAATCCATTTTAAAGAGTGTTTGGTAACGGTTCTTTATTGTTATTAGGCAATAATTGAGAAAATGGAAATTTTGTGCAACTCTGTACACTCAAATTAAACTTCAAACCGTGTTTGTAGAGTCGTTCGGTATCTTTTAAAGTCTGATGATTAATGGTTAAAGCTGCAGCTAACCGTGCGAACGTAAGAAATGAAAAGTAAAATAAGAGAAAGGTTGACTCCTGCAGCTACTTGGTCATTCTTTTCTGATGTTATACCGCCCAGTGTGAAGAATTCGTTATGTCCCTCCTATGTTCCGGTAGAAGGACGAAGAAATGGGAGGAAAGGACATCCCATTTGTTAACTGTATTCTCATCTTTGTTCTTCTCGCTTCACAGGTGTGGGTTTGGAATGTGTCAACATAAGCGATTGCCTCGGCCCTTTGTGTTCCCGGTTAGGGACACAAAAAGCGCTGCCGCTACCTGACCGGTGCTGCGCTCTGGCGGCGAGTTGTGCTTCGTAAGGTTGGCGCTAGAGGTCAGGACCAACTGAGAAGGAGCTCGCGGGTACAATTACCCTTGTCTATGATATTCTGTGCAGTCATGCATCACATCGTGCATTCAGGTGTCATTTTGGGATTGATGGACACCTATTAAGGTTTAAGCGAAAACACCATAATGCAATGACGTAAACCAATTATGTTTTCACAGATATCCTCCAATTGAGAGGGGGGTGAGTGTTTCAGGATGAACCTCACATTTAAATGTTTATTAAGAAACGACTGATCCTAATAATACGTGATGATTGAAAAATAAGTTTCTGTCATCTTGGTACCTAACAATTAGTTCTGATTCTGCCAAATGTTCCATATTTGTAATCTTTTAGAGCGCTCGTCTCATAAACCGGAGATCATTAGATCAAACTTCGTGGAAGGTAGTTGACATCTGATTCTACTGTTACGCGGTTTGGATTTCACGTTAAACTGTTGTTCCCGAGGAAAGACTGCGGGATCCATCCGAAATAAATTTTTGCAACTAAAATTTTCAAGCAATTAAATTTGGCTTTTGTTAGATAATCATATAGAAACGTAGCTAGATGTGTAGTTCCTAATAAGATTGTTTATGAAATTTTCGTTATGTAGTTGAAATGGAAAATATTACAAACATAAAAAAAAAAGATTTTGGATGTGTCCTGATGAATAAAGACGTACCGATACTAACATCAGCAGATTTCTAAGCCACATTTCCTTCGTAAATATGAAGAACGAATCTTTGGAGATTCATTCATACAGTCGATGATAAAACCATGTCGCTAAACGAATGATAGCTATAAACCGATATGTATTCTGACAACATTTTTAAAATCACTTGAAATGATTTGTGTGGAATGAACTAACTGGGTATCAGGCTAGTCGTCTCGAGAAGTACCACTATCTATGGTTTCACAGACAATATTTTAGAAGCAATAAATAAATTTCTTTATTTCTTAACATCCACTGGCATCTAACGGCGTGGTCCATAATATTGTCAAGCGTAAAAATATAATTCTGGACTACAGTTTAAATTGCTACATGAAAATGGGAACCACAACGTCTCCATAAATTAAATAAATTATAAAAAATTTATAGTTTTGCGGTTTGTTGACGTCGTTGTCATTAGAGACGGAAGAAGATTGTTTGCATAATCGGGAAGGAATTCAACCATGGCCTATTGACGTAACCCTCCCGGCAATTTTCTTGAGCGATGTCGGGGAACTATGGAAAAAGTAAATCTGGATGCCCAAACCAGGAATCCAACCCGCGTCCTTCCGAACGTTAACCGTTCACCCTCCATGCGTGGTGTGGAAATATAGCTGAGCCCCAGGGATCAATCCTCGTTCCTCTGCCATTCTTAATATGAGTAAATAATATGCCACTCATTAGGTAGAGTTAACAAAGTGCTATTCGATGAAAACGAAGGGTGTCATTAAAAGAACCATCAGTGAAAAACTACTATGGCCTAAGAAAAAAATATTATTCTATCGGGTCCAGAACGTTGTTTCGAGACTTTAATGAAGTTTACTACGAAACAAGGATGAGATGGCGTTGGAGTTGCAGTTAGTGAAAGTAGTTACAAAAAATTGCAGCAACTTTAACTTGTAATAACAGGTCTAAAAATACCAGTAGTTCTGTTGTACCAAAAAAAAGGATATATTTTGTTGATGACTAAAAAAATAAATAAAAGATAGCTAGAATATTTTGCCTAATTTTACTTCTCACACCGAGCGTGGAGGGTGAGCTGTAACGCTCTGGCCTCGCATTCGGGAGGACGCAGGTTCTAATCCCCATCGGTCATCCAGATTTCGGTTTTCCATGGTTTCCCAAAATTACTCCAGGCGAATTTCTGAATGATTCCTTCAAAATGCTTGGGCTGAATTCCTCCCGTTCCTTGCGTCCCAGTGTTTTCCCGCCTCTAATGACCATGACATCGATGAGGCATAAAGCACTAAGCAAAAAATAAAATAAAAATTTTAAAAAAATAAAAATAAATACACTCTTACCTTGCTATGAAATCTTCAAAACTCAGAGGACTATAAACAACAGAGCGAAACTTACAAAGCATTTTGGGGCGTAGTACTGTTATACACCATTCTTACTTAAAATGTTACGCGAAGCCATTTCGTTTGCGGAATGCATATACTCACCCTTCTCTTGTTCAATGGATTATATAATACACATCAGTTGCATTACCGGATTAGGCCGGCAAGTGTTATAAGATAAAGTAGAGACGAAAAGTTTTTACGAAATTTTCATATTCAGGACCGCAGAACCTGGGGTTCGAAACCGGATGAAACCACGTATTTGTCGTTAAGATTCAGATGACTACTATGCGTGTATATCCTAGAAATTAAATCAGCCAGGTCATAGATCTAACCACACTACCTCCAGTCGAAGCTAAGTTCTAAGAGAATGCAAATCTAATCTAATCTGCTAATACCACTAAATGGGATTCAATGAAGTCTATAGAGACTGATAAGACTTTGCCTTCTTTAATCTAAAACAGAAAGGTTTATACTCCATATACTTTGGTAATGTTGGAGCAAGGGACGCAATCTTAATTGTAAGGATCATAAGGAAGTACAAAACAGTATTTATCCATTTGTTGGACTGGTAAATACATTTAAGATCATCTTATTAAGTACATGAAACAAAGCAGGAATTAGGTACAGTGCAAGAAGTCCTTACAAGGGTGGGAGTGGAACCTTCGCTGTGCGAGGAAGCAAGAAGAAGCATGTTCCAAGAAGGCTATGAGACAATGATACTCTTTGTCACAATGTGTGTCTAGGTGGCTTCAAGAGAAGTATAGCAAGTTGCGGTAAAATTCATGCAGAAAGAAAACACCTGCAAAGGAATTATGCAGCAAGAACTAAGAGCAGAAATTAAACCGGAAATGATAGATCCATGTAATGAAGGAATTTGCAAGTAAAATCACGAGGATGACAGAATCTCTACAGTTACAATTTGTATAATTAAGCAGGGTAAGAACGCATTTAACAGGAGGAAGACTGTTGTTATTGAACAATATCAACCTGAGGATGAGGCAAACCTAGGAGTGTTGCATTATGATGGACAACAGGAAATATAGGAAAAGGTGGATAGATTTTGAGGCCTGGTGTTATTGAAGATTAAATAGAAGGGAAAAATTACAAGTGAAGGAGTTATGTTAGGAGCTGAAGACTGTAGAAGCTTCTTAAAGCCAACAAAGAGAAATGGCAAGCTAATTGAAAACAGAGTTGAGAGCTAACAAAGAGACTGGTTGTAGGGAAAACAGAAAGAAAAACCAAAAAAGGAATGGTACGATCGTATCATTTAATGAGAGATATGAACTCAGTTTCGTACTGAAAATTGCATATTGGATAAAATAACATTTATATTTTCTAAGATTGAAGCAGTAACGCATTTTCCGTGTGGGTAGAAACATTTAGTTTTAAAGAATTAGTGACATTAGTGATTTAGTGATTGAAGTATGCATCTACTTACTGCTGATTTAAGTAAAATATTTACAAAATTTAACATTGTTGTTATTAATTGTATTAATACTGATTCTTCCACATTCGAATGACAGCTATAAAGAATATATTCAAAGCTATCCGCTGCAAATGTTTTCTGATGTGCTCATTGTTTTAGACAAGATGGATTAATTATCTGTTACGTAATACTCATATTTCGCATTGTGTTTATAGACGTATTTCTTTGTGTTTCCATGTGCCTATTATAAATACTCCAAACTGGGGAGTGAATCGAGGATGGCGTTAGAAAAGTGACATTAACTCTAGACTTAAGTTTGCAAACAATATCCCAATATTTTATCGCTATTACAAAAAAAGGTACGCTTTAAAGTCGGGTATTACAACAGTCGCTATGTTCATAGTCCAAATTATGAGAAACACGCATTGGTCAATTAGACTTATCATAATGCGCATCAAAATTACTCTTATCACCAAGATGTTTTGCGTTGTATTCTTCCTTACTGAACGCAATGGTTGAGAAGTTGTTTGATTGAAGAATGCAAGACGCTCTTCTCATCAGCTTTAATACTGAAACAACTAAATCATCAATATGTTCTGATTTCCTCTCTGATCTTTCAATCAGAGATACAAAACAACATGTATAACAGACAGAGAAATTTAATTTCTGCAGTTTCCTGGAATTAACCAATATATGGTGAGACTTGAAAGACATCTATGGAATTTCAGTGAGGAGCAGAAGCTGAACCCATTCCAAAGGAATATTTTAGAATGCATGCACCACAAAACCAGAGAACACTGAGGAATCCACAACACTAGTATGAGATCGTTATAGTGCACGAAAGGACCGGGAGCAAAGAAATGGAAGGAATTCGGCAATGGGCTTTTGAAGAAACTACCCGGAAATCACCTACAGTGATTTCGGGAAACCATGGAAGACCGCAATCAGGATCGCCGGGTAAGGAAGAACGAGAATCAAATCATATATCCTCTCCAATAAAGTGAACTTAAAAGGGATCATAAAACCTATAAAAATTTATAAACTTATCTACTGTATGTGAATGCAAAATTGTTAAATTGCAGTTTTTTGTTGTTGTGATGGAACTAGCAAATCCGTGAATAGATATAGTCTTAAAATATTGCCAGTTTTTTGTTTTGTTTTTATTTTTTGCTGTTATCAGCCTGTAGACCATCAGCATGATTGAAGATGTTAGAATTAACCTCTTATTCGAACTACCATTGTGAAGTGGTGGCTTTACCCCCGCACTAGAGTTTCCTGGTGGTACTCATTGGACATGTGGAGACGTTCCAAATGATAAGCTCCCAAAAAAAATAAAAAAATAAAATCAAAAAAATCAAAAAAAAATAATCGGGGATTCACTCTACGCGGCGACGTGTATTGAAATATGACAAAAACTTCATCATTTGCATTTAAACTTTCAAAGTGCTGTTTGCATTTGTCTCTTGATTTCATTCCTGTTTCTCTTCATTTTATGGCTCTGACGTCAACTTTCTGAACCTTAGATTTTCTTTGCCGATTAGCTGGTCTGTGTGGAAACGTGGGCTATCGCAGTTCGTTGTAAGCAACTAGCTGAGGCGTTGTGAAAAGAAAATGCTTCAAATTTAGTACTTCAGTAAACCTACCAAAAAAAAATTGTAACAATGACTTGAATCTGAATATTTGAATATAAAAGTGATTAAAATCGGATTAATTATTCCACTACAGCCACTACATCATCTGAAATACGTATTGAAACATTTCTTGCAATTCGTCATGTCTATTAAATGGAAAAAATAACTAATAAAGTACACAAAAAAGTTTACTACATCTGACGTATTAGTGGAAGAGATAAACACGAAAATCTTTGACAAGTTCATCACTGTAGCTTGAGAAATACTCAGCCAAAATAATGAAACACTATGCAAATCCTAAATCAAGTGGTAAAATGAGTTTAGGAGAGGCACTGTACAACAGCAACAAGATTTTCTAACTATGAGAAACTGATAGGCGCTAACAGCAGGTTACAGTGCTACGTGGTATTTCCTCTAATTTTTCATCTTAACTTGAAGTGAAATATCAAGTATCAAAAATAGGGAACGAAATAACAAAGAAGAGGGTTTCGGCTGAAAGAAGGATATACGTAACCAGCATTCTCAGAATAATTTGTTATGAAAATAAACTTAAGATGTCTTCGATGGAGATGGAGTGACAACACAGAAAATGGACTTGAGTATTAACACTTGTGATGAGATTATATATCTTGAGCTAAAATATCAATTTCACCAACCAAGATAAGTGGTTTTCACTAGAAAAATAAATGAAACCTTATTAGTCATTTAAGTTTAAGTTACTTAGAGACATCAAGTGGAGTTGCCCCTTGAAGGATCCATTCCGGCATTGTCCTTGAGTGATTTCGGGAAAACATGGGAAATCTGAATGGTCCTACCGTTGATCGAACACACGTCCTCCAGAATGCCACTTACGCCCCAGGCTCATTAAAAAAATCCCCAGAGGTTTCATTAATGTTATAAGGCAATAAAGTTTATAAAAATAGGTAATAATTTCCTTTGCTAAGCATCTGTCAGTGTATACAGAGAATATAGTGATCACACACCTATAGGGTGCCAAGCTTAAGGTGTTTGACAGTTAAAGTGCATACATGAAAAGATATTTCAGTTGCACGAAGAAATGAAATGTAATTTTCACGGGGTTTCCGCTGGACGGTGTTGTAGAAAGACGAGAATACAGTGGTTAGCTCTGCCGCCATCTTCACGTCTGGTATTTCCGCTGTGACAACCAGAGCTGCTTTTTTTTTTTTTTTTTTTTTTACTGCTTTACGTCTCTCAACATCGAGGTCTTTAGAGACTGGAAAGGGTGGGGGCAAGGAATGGGAAGGAATTCGGCCATGGCCTTTTTAAGGAAGCATCCCGGCATTTGCCTGGAGTGATTTGGGAAACCATGGAAAACCCAAATCTGGATGCCCGGACGGAGATTCGAACCGCCGTCCTCCCGAATGCGAGGCCAGAACGCTATCCGTTACACCACCACGCTAGGTCCAGAGCTGCTGAAAGTTTGTACTTCTACAACACCATCGAGCGCAGAACCCGTGAAGATTACATTTCAGCATCAAGCCGGGAAAGCCTTCGTTCATACCTTAACAAATGTTCCTGTAGCCTTCAATTCTATCACAACGACGTCATTATAGCCCTTTTAGTTAACGGAGCCGGCTCAAGGTCAGTTTTTCTCTATTCCCACTCCGTTGACCTTACCCCTACACGCGAAGGTGAAAGAGTGCACCCTAATAAATTTGTCACATGTTTCCATAGATACAGCGGTCTACTCGGAGGGTAGGCGACAGGAGGGGGGAGGGGGGGAGGTGAGGAGCGGGGCCTGTTAAACATGCTCTTCAGCGGACTGTTTCGAATGAATAGGATATAGTGCCAGGGACTCGCTTTTGTAGCTTTAAATTATCTAATGAGAAATGAACCCGGCATCCATGTGTTTAGTTGATACAATGTTTAATGTATGCTGGGGCAGAAAATGATAGGGAGAATCCTGGTATCTAACTCTTAGAGTCGTTACATGAGAATCATATCATGAAAACACATTCCAACGTCATGGCCGAGCAGCGTGCCACCAAACTGGCCTCTTGTTATTGATGTTCTTTTTGTTGTGACGTTTGCTAGTGGATATACAGTATATACAGATTCCCAAGGAATCGTGACAACAGGACAACTCATTTATGATATTAATATTGTTGACCCTAAAATAAAAATAAGATAGTCACTAGTCATTAAAGTGAGATTTAAAAAAAATCACAACGAAAACATGCTCTAGAATACAAATATTACATTGCGGTTTGTGAAATGATTGTGGAAGACGTGAAAAATTAGTAGGATGTGCAAACTAATTCTATTTCATAATTGATTTATTTTTTAACTCCAAAAGACTTCTGTCAATTAGTAAACTCAACGATTAGGTAAAAGGAGTTGTTAATTAGAACATCCACGAATTTTTTACTTGAATCTGATACTTTAATTTGGTACTAACTGTTATATTGTTAAAAATACCTAAATGGGAATAGTTAGATCTTTTTTGTACCCTAGTTAAAGAGGTGTTTTGCTGTCTGTAACGTGTATGTTACTATTCAAAATATGATAAATTTGTTGGGCCAGAAATTTAATCCCTTTTTTCTTCTTTACTAAATGTTCTTACCTTCTACAGGCTTTCAGAATGTAAAAACTGCACAAACTGGGTTTTCCAGAGGGCAATTGTTAACCATTTGTCGTGAACCACTTAATTTTTTTAACACTTTTGTTTATATCATTCACTGAAAGCAGAAAATTCTTATTTTGTTTCTCAAGTAATGAATCATTATCTTAAAAGTAAGAATTAACTAAATACAGAACCTTGAGAAGCATTATATTTAATACAGTATGGTTTGGAATACTGTAGACAATATAGTCCACCTAAGACTGTAGGTTATCTCGGCGTTGAATATGAATAAAATCTTCTAGGCTAACTAGCCGAGTTAGTCCATCGATAAAACACGACGTTTCGGTGGTCATTTTCTCTGCCGCCACTGTCGATGGACTAACTCAGCTAGTTACCAGAGAAGATTAAAAGCTTTCCAGTGTGGACTGTATTCAGTCAGGTTCAAATTTACGATGTTATTCGTATTAAATTATCTTGATGTTTGCATAAGAAGAATGTGGTTTTACAATTAAGAAATTGTAGACAAATACCATAAAATTTCTACAGTTTTTTTTAAAATTAGATGCGTATAAAGCACATGTGTTGCTGATACTGAAAACAGAGTTAATCTGGTGGATGTTGTTTTTAATCAAGTGACAACAAACTCCTCCTGAAAAACTTTGATTAAGACTCAGTCATTAAAAGGGATAAAAGATCCCAACTAATTTACTACATTTTTATGAAGTGCATCTGCATGATGGATTGCTTGAACTAATGATACTTCTTCACTGTTTCCTAGAACTTTCTGGTATTCTGATTGATACAGATGTATGTACCCTCTAAACAGGGGTTCCCAAAGTTTTTCGTGCCACGCCCGCTTCCGTCAAAAGAAAACTTCACAGAACCTACCTCCCCCCCCCCCTCCCGCCACATTTTTTTTATTATTAAGAAGATAAATAACTACTTTTCAGTACCAACAGTGACGGAATAAAGATTTACAACTCTAACAGGTGGTGAAGGAGAAACAGTACATGTGACGCAGTAGAGCTAGGGTATCGTCCACACGGGTGGCGAAGCTACCTCTCACCTAGGCCCTCCTCCCTACTTACGGTGCGTCCCCACGGCACGTCGTTTTGTAGCCGAAGTGTACGGATGAGCGCGCGCCACAGGTTAGCCCTCGCCGCCTCCCCACACCCTTGCCTAGGCTCGTTTTAACTACCCGGGCTTTTCATCTTTACCGCCTGGCGATGGGTAGACGGCTCGGCCGGTAAATGTGCTGATCGTGAGAACCCACCTTAACATATCATCGCGTGCCACTGGGGGGAGGGGAACGCCCCCAAATTTTGAAACCTGAGCTCTAGAGATTTCTTACTTTTAAGAGATTCAATATTTTTCTCTGGGATTGTAAGGAATAGATTTGTACTGTAAATTTTGTTTTCAAATGCAGTGTTTGGGTGCCATATTCTGATAATTGTTAGTCGGTATATCGCTAAATTATCATCTACGGATAAAAAAATTTCAGTGATTGAATGATTGTCTTGTAATATCTGTTATGATATTTCCATAAATATGATATTACTTACCCAATTACCTTTGCCAGATTTTTAAAAATTATTCTACAGTATATTTCGTAACATTATTACGAATATGAATTGACAGAACAGCAAAAACCTGGAAAAAGAAACATGATATCACAGAATAGAAACCGAAGAAGAATTCACTCAGTAATTTATTTCCTCATAAACGAAGAATGAAGACAAAAACAAAGTTTAGAGTTAGAAACATTAAAACTACGACATTGTTTCTAATGAAATGTATATTCCTGATATCGTTTATTTCAGAACGAAGATTCAGAGAAAAAATTAGTTTTCTTTGTTTTGCACCCGTAAAAATATATTCCAGTCTGGTTTCGGAGAAAATACAATTTCCTTCGTTTCACACTTTAGAAAAGAAATAAAGTCCAAGCATAAGTCCCAGTTTTAGCCATATTCGAACAAGATTTTCATCCTACTTCTAAAAATAATTCAATCATCAGCAAATGCGACATTTCAGAGCATATTGTCTTAAAAAGGGCGATTGCTCGATGTTTCACGCTTGAGTGTATGTAGAAATTAAGTTAATTTTTCTTTTAAACTCACATTTCTGTAGGGCAACATAAATGTGGAACAGGACTGAAAATTTTGGCTTGAAAGTCAGAAACGCCTTCTATCGTGAAACGGAGCCATGGCACGTAACAAGCAGCAATGAAGGGCAATTTGAGCGTGGGTCGGCCGAGAAATCATGTTACGGCGCTGTTTAAGACATCACGCCGTGAATAAAGAACAAGGCAGGACACAAATGTTCTCCAGGATAAGGCTCAGGCACATTCTGCTTGCTCGCAGTGCAGCACAATACCCAATACGAATTTATTTATCTCCTTGTTAAAGTTGTTTACGCGGTGTAAAGTAACCAGTGAGAAGCAAAATTTGTCTCCAGTGATAGACGTCCGAGTCCGTGTATTCAGAAATTTCATTTTGTGAAGAAAACTTAATAAAAAAAATCTTGATATTTCATTTCTACAGTCTGCATAGGAAATAAAGGCTACTTCTTAGAGTTATGTTAAGGATTAAGAAATAAACCATCACTTACATATAATGAAGAGTATTACCGCTTGGAAAAATATTTTCACTTACTAAATACCTTGGCAGCAGTGTAAATCTGGACTTCTGCCCAGAACGATGATAGCTGGGACACTTAGTTCTACTGTACCCTGTTCACGCGGAAGTGGCGGTTCAAGGTCATGTTCCCCTTGCCCCTCTCCTCACATCACCTCACCACCTTTCCGTTGCCTTCCTACACCTCGGAGCAGACCGTTGTATTCAAGACACCGGCTGGCAAATTTGTCAGTGGAAACTCTTTCCCCTTTGCATGTTATGGTAAGGGCAAAGGAGTGGGAATAGAACAGAGTGACCTTGATCTGTCTCTGTTAACTGAAAGCGGTGTACTAAGGAAAGTGGTATCGTGTCGCCTTAACTTTCATGAACACCGTTTTTACGTTATCTTTATTATATTGTTGGTAACTGATTTCAGTTTGTCGTCTTTGACACATCAGTTTTTAAAAGATCAAATACAGTCTCGGGATAATTCTTTAATGGTCGTTAGTAATACACTGTGTTAAATGTAATTTCCCAATAAATTGTTTTTGAAACATATATAAGGGCCTTGTAATTTTGTCGTTTGTTGATAAGCGAAATCTTTAAAAAAAGAAGAAGAAGAAAAAAAAGCGTGTTTTCAGTTAACAGATTTTTCACGTAACCTTAATGATAATGGTGACTCTTATCGTGTAATTAGCTCTATTTTCTCATGGTATACAGAACGATTAACTGACGATCAGCACATCATAGTTTCCAATGTTGCCTCCAAAATGGGCCGTTTTATTGAGGGTTTGTCCTTTCTAATAGTACACTCATATCTGTAAGCTTAATGGGATCTTCAAGGTACTCGAGAATAGAGATGGGTAGGTCCGGATGGATGCAGTTCCGCGGACCCGTATCACTTGCGCGAGGGATGGATGTACAGTACATCCGAGAGCTTGTCGGATCTGCTTCCAGCCGGACCTGTAACAGCGCCACAGTTCTCGCGTGGCCGGAGGTTGAACCACGGCCGGACCTGCAACGCGGTGCTGGAATGCAATTTTTCATTACAGTTTCGATTTGAAATCTATGTTTTGAAGAGTTTAATGTCATTTACTGTACGATTGGATTACAGTTCTGTTTAAAGATGAGATTATAAATGAAAAACTATTTCTTAATGTCTGACTGCTAGTAGATAATTACAATAACTATTAAATGTCAATGGGGAGCTAAAACCCGGTAGTACTTTATTGGTCGGGTTCATGCTTCTAAGGTGAGGAATGTTTTACGTGCTAAATAAGAATGGACTTATAATTTAACTTGTAATTTTAATGCGTTGTAGTAATATTAAACTTTTAACGTTCAGTTTGATTGATCACAAAGTCTCTAGAATTTTTAACTTTCTGAATTCTGATGGCTTAAGGACAAATCAGATAATACATTTAACATCTCTTTATTGCAGAAACATGGTTCGTAGAGTTTCCAAGGAACATTATACATATCTATACTAATATTATAAATGCGAAAGTAACTCTGTCTGTCTTTATGTCTGTTTGTTATGTTCCTTGGGCTAAACGGATACTCCGATCGTGATGAAATTTGACAGGAAGATGCTGTTGACATTAGGATCGAGATGGGATATTATATTATATATAAATAAGAACATATTGTCATTAAATTATGAAAACTATCTCAACTGTAAAAGACAAACGCATAATATATATGTATGTTTGTAATACGCACCTAACTCAGACAATGTTAGTGTGGCGTAGTGGTAACGAGTTTGCTTCTTAATACACGTACACCGTTGCTCCGGGATCTAATCCCATTGGGTACAAATATTTTTATGAATTGTTTTTCATAGTTTGAGCCAAGCCTAGGATTTTATAGTAAGGATACCATGTTCTGGCAAATCTTTGGCGGTAGAAAGCGTTAACTTTATTCACGGTATACTGGTTCTACAGGTAGTTTTTGTGTGATATAAACTAATAATATTGTGTATGTGAAAGTGAGTCTCCATCTTTTTTTATACGTTTTGATGAATATATGTGTATACCGATGACAAGGAAATACTTTGTATATTTGGGAACGAAATAGGATACTTTTTCCGATATGAATAACAGTTTTAGTCATGAGACAGGTTCGAAGGTAGAATGGTATATCGATGGCGTTCCTGTTATATTATGCTGACTCAGTGTTGTTTGGGACATCTTAGATAATTTTCAGCTTTGTATATCCAATTCTACCAATCAAATTCTAAATCCACGCGTACGAAGTCGCGGGTAACAGCTAGTAATATATATAAATGATTATGTGACATTATTGCGAGCTTCTCTGCTGGCCGCTTTTAAAGAAATATTTTTTAATCCAGCCGTTTCTAGAACGTCTAACAATGGCTCAAACAATCGGTTATTATTACTAAGAATTAAATCTTGCTTAAAAATACTTTCAACCAAATTGGAAATAATTTTAAATAAAATTACAAAGAAATTAAAAGTTTCTGAAATTGCACAAAATAAAATAAAGATTTTGAAAGCACCAAAAACACTTTATTGTAGCTGGCAAAACATAAATATTACTGTTTGATTAAAATTCATTGTATCGCACTCGATTTATCATTCACGACAACGTTTTATTCACTCAATCAAAACAGTTTCACATAGTATACAGAGCAAAACACTATACATAATATAAGAACAAATCTCACGTAATTTCTCGCTCACATTTTAAAATAAGTTATACTTGCAATTTTGTTTTTTGTTCATTTATAATAAACTGTTTCTTAAGCTGGTATATTGTGGAAAGGCAATATTAATCTAAAAATGTTGACTCTTGAATAATTTCATTTTTAGTAAAAAAAAAAAAAAAAAAAAAAAAAAAAAACTAACAGTTAACAAAGACTTTCGATTTTTTTTAGTAGTACTTAAACATTATTAAGAAATGATTTCATTTTATTCTTATAGAAGCCCACAGAAATTTTACTTTTATAATTATCAAGTCTGATTATGCTGTGATTTTCTAATATTACGTACAATTGTGAGTTTCAGACAAAAATAAAACAAAATTATCAGAATTAATATTCTTTCATTTCATAAATTAATGGATAAACACGATATAACTCATACTGCAATTCTCCTTGGTAGGATTTGTATGCACCATATGCTCGATTGTAGGTTCGGACCCATACAGGTCCGCCGGACACGTATTTGGATGTAGATCCGTACACATCCAGTTCCGCCATACACTCCGCGCGCTCGATTGTAGAACCGGACCCATACAACTCCGCCGGACACGTAACTGGATGTAGGTCCGCACAGATCCAGTTCCGCCATACACTCCGCCCGACCGATTGTAGAGCCGGACCCATACAGGTCCGCGGACACGGAACCTGGATGCAGGTCCGCAGCGCTGGATGTACATCCGGACCCGACTCCTTTAAAATCTCGGACCTGCCCATCTCTACTCGAGAAATCGTTGCGTCATGGAGGTAATGTGTGGGTTAAGTAAAACACAAAAACACATGATAAATCTGGCAACTCAGTTCAAGACTGCTTAGCGTGCCGTAATCAGTCCTTGTGGGTAGAGGTCTTGTGTGCAGTGGTTCCAACTGCACATTTTGTACATACATTTGCTACACAGCATTCGAGTCATAGGGAAGCAGGATGGAACGGCACATTTGGATGGCCTTGAGCCTGGTCGGCAGATTATGGTCCGACCAACGTCTTCATTAGGTGGGCAAGAAGTTGAATTTCACGGCTGTGGAGAAGATTCTACGAAACCAGCCTCGGTAGCGTAAGGGCTAGAGTACTTGCTCCGCGTGTCGAAGGTCGCCGGTTCGAATCCTGCCGCGGGCATGGGCGTTTACGTGTTGTGTCTATGAATGTGATGTGGTGTGTTTAAAATATCCTCGAAGGAGGAAAGATTTAACTGAGAACAGGCAACGTCGACCACGTGTTGCAACCCAACGTATAACCAATCAGTACAGGACCTTCAATGCAGCAGCTGGGTCACACAGACAGCGTATCGTCGGATGCGACAGGTTGCTCTGTATGCTGGGCGACCTGCCAGATGCAATCCCCTGGTGTCTTGCTCAACGTGGTTGGACCTGGTAATAATGAGGTAGTGTCCTGTTCGCGGGCGACTCGCGGTTTTACCTGGAGAGTGACTCTCGGCGTCTGCACACATCGCGTGCCTGAGACACATTGCAATCCTGCCATCATTGTGGAATGTTCCCGAATTCTTTTTTTTGTGGGGCGGCATTGTGTTAGGATCACGTACCCCACTGCATGTGTTTCCTAGCGGTACTGTTACGGCTGCTGTTTGTAGGGATGACATCCTGCAACAGTATCTGTGGCTTTCTCGAAATGTTTATGAACCTGGGTTACATCAGATGAATGGCCTGGGGGACGGGTCCCTGCGTCGTAACATTGATAGAGAATTCACAATAAAACTGTCTAATGCTGTACGTATTGAGCATATCGCTTTATGGAAGCGTAGTCTGGACTTATGAAATACCAGAAAGCAGGAAAGTTGGGACATTTCAAAGCTGGTGCTGTAGAGGGAAGTAAAAAGTTAAGTAGACAAAGTTTAAAATATTTTGTAAATGATGAGTGAAGAAAGTAATTTACACAAAGGCCATACAGAAAGAAGACTTAATAAACGTGAGTCACGTGTTGAGACATAATGGATCGGTCATTAGTCGGCGGTAGGAATTAAAGAGGAAGACAAGGATTAGAGTATATGAAGTAGATAAATGAGGAAGTCGTTTGTATTGGGTATAAAAACATTAGCTCAGAGAAGAATTGCATCAAACCATTAAAGCAGTGGTTCCCAACGGGGGCAGCACCACCCACCATACCGAGCGCGGTGGCTGAACGTTTAACGTTTTGGCCTCGCATTCGGGAGGACGCGGGTTCGAATCCCCATCCGGGCATCCAGGTTTAGGTTTTCCATGGTTTCCCCAAATCACTCCAGGCGAATGCCGGGATGCTTCCTTCAATAAGACCATAGCCGAATTCCTTCCCGGTCCTTGTCCCCAGTCCTATACTGCCTCTAATGACCTCGACGTCGACGAGGCGTAAAAAAAAAAAAAATCCACCGGTGGGCGTTCAAGAGAAGAGATAATATGAGGCGTTCCTAGTGCAAGCTAAATTTAGGGGACATTGAAAACCCACTGCATTTCAGAATTATTTCCGACTTTAAGGGCTACAGCAAAGATATTTTTCATTGCATTTTCATGATCGCGTTTAGCTATAAGACGATTTAACGTAGTCAGCAATTTTTTATCTAAGAAAAGAAACAGATTGTCAATAGTTGAACCCGGCGATTTAAGACAGCTGATGACAAATAAAACATCAAATATTAATAAATAGTGTCATCTCACCAAACTCAGCCTCTAATTAATAATATTTTTCGTAATATGTATTTGTTAATCAAAATGTGAAAAATACACCAATATTATTAGAATTTTTAATGAAGTAATTTTTGATATGACATTGTTTATTATATTGTACAATACATTTAAGAATAATTGTTTCAAAAAGTGAGTTACTAGCCGAAAAAGTTAAAGCATTAACAAGAAAAGGAGTCGATGTGGTTCTTTTTTCTGAAAAGGGGGCTGTGAGTAAATTTTTTCTCTAAAAGAGAGCGGTTTTTCTGGAAATTAGGGTGGCAGGCCAAAAGAGATTGCGAACCTATGCACTGAAGCCTACTGATACAAGAAAAGTAATAATGAATATCTAAGTATTAGTATTACTTGCTACAGCTTGCGGATAAATTTTATCACTGATTAAAACTAACTCTATATAACTACTTTTGTCATATATCAAAAATACTTTAATTTTAATGCACAATTTAGGTTTTAAAATCTAAGGCAAAAATCTTTTTCATGTTAAATAACATACAAAATACAAATTTTAACAGTTAAGGTTCAACTTTATCACATTTTTCAATGCTCAGTTAATATTTTCGTGGAACAGTTTCATCTCTGTGTAGAAAATTAACATTTCATTATTTTATTTGTCAATGATGTTCATTTAAGCAGTGGTAATGAACTATATAGGATGTCTGCTATAGCTTATTGTTAGAATTATGTTGCCTTAAAATTCTGCAATTCGTTTGTCAGTTAGATTTGCATATTGTGCTTACAGAACTTTCTTACGACTTAAATACCTTCTGTCTTTTTTTTAATGGCTTTGCGCCTCGTCGAGGTCATTAAAGGCGTGAAGGGATTAGGGACAAGGAACGGGAAGGAATTCGGCTATGGCCTTTTGAAGGAAGCATCCCGGCATTCGTCTGGAATGATTTGGGGGAACCATGGAAAACCAGACTCTGGATGCCCGGACGGGGATTCGAACCGCCGGCGCCGTCCTCCCGAATGCGAGGCCAGAGCGTTAACCGCTCACCCACAACTCTCGGTAAAGAGCTTCTGTACTTATGGAGGATGATTTCAGAGGTTACTGCTCAAACACATTATTGTCAAATTTTTCCGTATTTCTTATTTCCAAAACCAGCTGGTTTTGACATTGTTCTTAGGATTATGCTGGGTTTCTTGAAAACACCTTGCAATGTGTCGGTGACGGTTTATGTCGTAGGTTTTAGATATCACCTTAAACATCATATTGTAACCATACTGTGACATTATCACTAACACTCAATAATTTTTGTTATTAATTAAACTATTTTTAATATTGAATTATGTTGCACTTATTAATTATAAGTATCCTCAATAATTGTATTAATTTGTAATTTTGTTGGGTTTCCACAGACTGTAGTTTGTTTAGTAAACGGGGAAGCATAGTGTTGTTACATAAGTAGTGTGACAATCTTTGACGCTGGCCAGCACTACTAGGCGGGAAGCGATTGCTGATTGAGCGCCTGCATTGTTGCATGGGAGGGCGCGGGGTAATGTCTGCGTTGCACTGCTTGGAGAAGGTTATATGGAGCGAGTTCATTCTCTTTGTACAGAAGTTAAAATAGCATGTGAAATGTAGTTGACACTTGTTTGAGTAGTTTCAAGGAACGGTATTTAATAAATTCAGTAGTATTTCGACTAGAACAGTGAGTTTTTCATTTCCAATATCTCTAAATTTGTTAGGTGGTTATATGCAAGAAAATCGTAGTTTAAACTCTCGAAGTTAATAGCTTGCTTGTGTTGAGATAAGAGATTGGGCCGTTCTCGTCTAAATAACACGCCGTCAACTACCCTCACAATTGGCTGATCATTTCCAGGAAGATTGATAACTATGAATACCATTCTGACGAATTAAATTAGTTAATTAGTAGCTTTCAGCACTACACTGGAAAATGTAGTTAAATCATGCAAGAAGTCAATACTCAACGATGCAGACAGCATGATGGCAAATGAACAAAAAAAAAAGTTCGTACCGATAGCCGAAGTTATTGTTGTTGGACGTTCGTTATAAGAAGACTGATAAAGGGTACCGAGCTTGGTGGTTGAGTGGTAAACACTTTAGCCTCGGATTCGGGAGGACGTCGGTTTGAATCCCCGTCCAGGCCTCCAGATTTGGGTTTTCCATGGTTTCCCAAATCACTCCAGGTGAATGCCAGTATGCTTGTTTAAAATGCCACGACCGAATTCCATCCCGTTCCTTGCCTCGCCTCTAATGACCTCGACGTCGACGAGGCGTAAAGCTATAAGTAAAAAAAAAAAGATAAGGGGCAGGAGTGAAATTCGTTTTTTACTTCCTGCGTTATAACTTACGAGTGTAGTGAAATACTTCGTCCACCAACCTATTTGGGTCGGCATGACAGGAAAGATAAAATTAGAGAAATAAGGTGCCGCACTGATTCTTATATGAATTCCTTTTTTCCTCGTACCATTAGGGATTGGAATGCACAACAAAGAGATTAGGTTTGGTGCTGAGCACCCTCTGCCACCCACAGTTTTGTGATTTGCAGAGTATATATATGAAGAGTATAGATATGTAGATGTAGATAACTTTTGAAGAGTTTCTTCCCGCTTTAAGTCACTGATTCACAATCCAACGTCACTAGTGGTGCGAATACTACATAGCAGTGAGATTAACTATTTTGATTTTTGCTTCGGGCTTTACGGCTCGTCGACGTGGTGGTGATTACAGTCGAGGAGTATGGAGGTGGGCGTGAAGGGGCAAAGAACGGGAAGGAGCCAAATGGACTTTTTAAGGAATTATCCCGGAATTAGGCTGAAGCGTTTTTGGGAAATTATGGAAATCCGAAATCTGCATTGCCGGACAGGAATTTGAACCCAGGCCCGAGCATTAACGCTCACTCACCAGACTCGGTAAGAGATGAAAGAATACCCCTCACGGTTGTTATCAACGAACCTCTTCGGCCGACTTTTATTTAAACGTATTCTTATTTACTTTTCAAGTGGGCCTTTTCAGCTCGTCGGTGGGAAAGGACTGTAGGCATGAACTGCTCAGTGTTAAATGTAGATGAGTGTTTGCAAGTTTGCCAAAAAAAAAAAAAAATCAATCTGAAACTATATCATATGTTTCTATAACAATTCGAAGGCCAATAGCCAGCGGTCTCAAAACGATGTCGATTTTATAAAATTCTGATCATGACATATTTATTGTGCTCTGGAATTGCTTGCGACTGTTATACCACCGAATGGGGGGGCTGGTGAAAGCCTTCTGGACTAATCTGACCACAATCAGAACGGTGAATGCGATACGTAGCCAGCACCTGACACATTAGCTCTCATCCAGAATCAGCCGTTGTTCTTATGAATCTTAAAACAGAACTTAACGTTTGGCAGTTATTATTTTTTTGAAGTGAAATGTATTAGGACACTCAGTCTTTTGTATTTCACATTAAGTTACTAGTCCTTCTTCCGCGGTAGGATTACCGGGCTAGGATAGGAGATTTAAGAAATTCTATCAACAGTCCATAAGGACTAAATGCAACTATCAGAAAATTTAGCAGCTTCCTTTTTGTTTCATAACAATTT